>PVJC01018925.1:13671-30894 GCA_004026665.1 Murina feae | reverse complement strand
TAAACCAGTTAGCTATTAACACTAAGAGTAAATGTATGGAACTGGAGAGCATTATGCTAAGTGAAATAAGCCAATCAATGAAAGAAAAATACCACATGACATCACTCATTTATGGATAATAAAGACCATTATCCTATATAATAAAAGCCCAATATGAAAATCAACCAAGTGGCAAGGCCGGCAGGCCAGCCAAGGCGGATGCCAGCGGGCAGAGGGAGGGGACAAGATTGGGGGGGTGGCAAACAGCAGAACAATGAGGGGCAGAGCTGGAGCTGCCCCCTGGTGGTCAGTGCACTCCCACAGGGGTAGCACCACTCAGCCATAAGCCAAGCTGACGGCTGGCAAGCACAGTGGCGGTGGCAGGAGCCTCTCCCGCCTCCACAGCATCACTAAGGATGACCCCTCCGGGGAACGGGCCTAAGATGTCAGTTGGTCATCCCCTAAGAGCTTCCAAACTGCGAGAGGGCACACACCGGGCTGAGGGACCCCCTGAGTGCATGAATTTTTGTGCACTGGGCCTCTAGTAAACTAATAAACAAAAATAGATACAGAAGCAGAGCAACATTAAACAGACTGTCAAACTATAGCGGGAAGGTCGGGGAGGGTTGAGAGGGAGGGGAAAGAAATCAACCAAAGGACTTTTATGCATCCATATAAGCATAACCAATGAACACAAGACACTGGGAGGTAGGGGAAGCCGGGGGAAGGTCAAGGGAGGGGAAAAAAAAAAAAGCAACATATGTACTACTCTTTGTAATATTTTAAGCAATAAAAAAAGAGTAAATGTAAATTCTTCCTTTGCTCTTTGTATCACAATAATCTCCAGCTGAATTAATAATAAAGCATAACCATAATAAAACTTACATTCCAATTTTTCAAAATCCTGAAGTTGAACAACATTTTAAATCAAGACTAGAAAATCCAGAAATCATAGGGTATGTTGGTAAATTAGCCCTCATGAAAATTTAAAACTTCTGTGTGGTTAAGAACAAATAGTATAAACAAAGACAAAAGCGAGAAAACAAATTGGGGGAGAATATTTGCAATACATTCAAAGGTAAAAGGCTATTTTTCTTAAAATATAAAACTCTCCTAAAAATAAATAAGGAAAATAACCCAAATCCTTTAGAACAATATAGATTAATGGGCATTTCCCTGAAAAATAAACACATATGGCTTAGTTCATAAGCAGATGGAAAGATGCCAAATCTCTCTCACAAATAAATGCAAATTAAAGCAAAAGAAATATAGCAACTTTTAGCTGCCAGATTGGCAATAGTTTGATAGCATATAGTCTTGGCAGGGCTGTGAGGAAAAAGGCATTATCACACACTGGCAGTGGGTGTACACACTGTCATAATTTCCTTGGAAGGAAATTTGACAGCACCCATAAAAACTAAAAATATCCCCCAACTCAGAAATTTGATTTTTAGGAATTTATCATACATATAGATTTGCAAATGTGTGCAACTGTGAATGTACAAAAAATATTTGGAAGTGCAATTTGCAACATAAAAACAAAACAAAACACTGGGAGCAACCTAAGTTGGGGGTTCAGTGGGCATGAACCCTGGGACTCTAATATCTAATATTCTACTACTTACTGGCTGCGTGATCCTGAACAAACTCCCTAAGCTCTCTGTGTTTCAGTGTCCTCAACTGCGAAGTGATGCGAAAAGAAGTGTTTCTTTCATAGAGTTGTCGAGATTAAGCGAGTTAATGCATACAAAGTGCTTATGACACAAAATGGATCATATGTATATGAAAGTATTATGTATACTTTTTAAATTGCAATATTTTAATATTGTGACATTTTTCTACGTAATATTTTATAAATTACATTTGTAACATTGTGATATTTAAAAATTGCAATGTTTTGAAATTATTTTTAATTATAATATTTTAAAATCATTTTAAAACAATGTAAGTTCATTGTTGATAAGAAAAAAATCTCCAGGATCTAGTGTTACACTAAAAAAAAAAAGAGAGAGAGAGATAAAGAACAGAGTGGGTCCAGTGCTCCTGCATATGTCCAAAATGATAGGTGTTCACATAAAGCTCCAAGAAACAGTGAACCTCTAAACGTATCACTCATTTCTTACAAGATGCACAAGAAAGTGACGCCAGTTGTTGCCAGTGGGGAAAGGGCTCAAGATCTGAGACCAGAAGCAGATATTTTAGTGAATATTTATGTATGGCTTGACATTGTTACCTTGGGATTACAGGTGTAGGTACTTTTGTTTTGTTTGTTTTGTTTTGTTTTATTGTCCTTGTTGCTAAAGAAACTGAATAAGCAGCTAATGAAAGAGATCCTTATTCAGCAATAATGTTCATAGTCCACAACTTCCCTCTAGTATCTCTTTCATAGGATGCCCCTCCTGATTACATTACCTATCATATTTCCAGGAAACAGAGGACTTGGTGTCATGAAAACACCCTGTGTTTTGTGATTATAATGCTCAGCAGCTCAGATTTTCAAAAAAAGTCCCAAGTATGAAAATAGAAAGCGGTGATTCTCTGCAAATCCTTAGCTCATTAAACATTCCACAATTGGTTCCTATATTTGACCTCATCTACATGCAGAAATGACTGCCCTTCCTTAGCCTATCATCATTACACACAATTAAGGGCTGAGTGTTTACTAGTAATCTCTAAGTGAGGTGTAATAATCTCTAAATTCATTATGAACTGAAACCATTTAAAATTATATTAATACTCTACAGTCTGTCATCACTCAGTTCTTTTCAATAGGACAATAAATATGAATAGGATAGGCAGCCATAGTGCCTATATTCATTTTCTATTGTGGTGCAACAAATGACCACAAACTTAAAACAATCCATATTTGTTATCTTGCCGTTTCCATTGATCAACTTTCTTGGACACAGATTGGCTGGACCCTCTTTTTCTGGATCTCACAAGACTGAAATCAAGGTGTCAAGTGGATCCAGTTTTCATCTGGAGCTTGGCTTTCTTTTCCAAGCTCATTCAGGAGGTTGGGAAATGTCTTTCCTGGTGGTTGTATGATTTAGGTCTTTCTTACAATTGGCTCACATCTACTCTCAGCTTCTAGAGGACTGCCCTCAGTTCTTGTCACATGCCCCCCTCCATGGGCTGTCCCCAGTGTTCAGCTGATTTCTTCTAGGACAGAAGGAGAAGGTTTCACTCTGGTCTGCTAAGAAGGAGTCTTACATACATCACATAATCACAGGAATGGCATCCCAGGACCTTTGCCATATAACATAACCTAATCAAGGGGTGACATCCTTTTGCCATGTTCTATTCACCAGAAGTAACTACTGGTCCATCCTGCATTCTGAGGGGAACTTATCCAAGGGTGTGACTCACTGGGGTCATCTTTGGGTGGGTCTGCCATAGCGTTCCACCTGAGATGTCAGTTAGGAAAGTTTGAGCTTATTGCCCATTAAAGCAGCTATAAGTGATAAAATAAAATAATTTATTGTGATGAACTTATAGATGAGGGCAATGCCAACATCCAGCAGAACCTGAAGTATGATGGTATTGGTTGACATGCTTCTTGGTAGTCAGGAGACAATATGAAATGATGAAAAAAACTTGGACAGCCATGTTCCATAAGTAGTTCATAAACCGTTTTTGTGGGTTTTTTTGTTTTGTTTTGTTTTTTTGCCTTCCAAACCACGCCTGCAGGAACATCTAATCTAATAAAAGAGTAATATGCAAATTAACCATTTCTCCGGGACACCTAAGCTATGCTTGCCAGCCAATCAGAGCATCTGTGTGCAAATTAACCTAACCAAGATGGTGCTGGCAGCCACAGAGCTAGAGCAAACAGGAGGTTTCTGTTGCACCAGCAATGGAGTTGAAACTACTTGCCTAGGTCGGCCGGGCCTCTGTTCAAGGCAACAGTGTTTCAATTATAGAAGCCAAGGAACTGAAGCAAACAGGAGGCTTCTGTTGCCTGACTAGGCCTTGGCTCAAAGCAACAAAGTTTCAATTATAGAAGATAAATAGATCCCAGAAACCTGATTCCAGCCAGCCTCGCTGGGACGTTGGGTCAATGGGAACTGTGGGCAGCCTAAAAATGGCCCTCAGGCTGGTCAGGCATGCCAGTAGGGACCCAAACCCTGAAGGGACAGTGGGCAGCCTGAAAAGGGCCCTCAGCCCCTCACCCAGACTGGCCACACCCCCATGGGTGTGAGGGTCCCCACTGGGGGGCTTGGCCATTCTGCAAACAGCCATCAGCCCCTCACCCAGGCTGGCTAGGCATGCCAGCAGGTGTACATCCCCTGAGAGGTCCCAGACTGCGAGAGGGCACAGGCTGGGCTGAGGGACGCCCACCTCCCCCACCCCACCCCCGCCGAGTGCACAAATTTTTGTGCACTAGGCCCCTAGTTTATAAATAAACACACATCAAAATAAATAAATAAATAAATAAATAAATAAATAAATAAATAAATGAAAAAGCCTTGCTTCCAGAAATTATCTATGCCTTACTGCAAGTCAAAGCTGACATTTGGATATAATCCCCCTGGGAAATTGTTGTTGTTGATTTCTAAATGTTATTTCTTCAAATCTTGACATTTAAGAAGATAGTAACCACCTGTTCAGAAATAGGTTTGGAAGATAATATCCAAGGGCATAGGTGCTTTCATGCTCCTGGGTCTCCTGACCCCTCCCTCACTTCCTTTGCAGTAACCTCTAGAGATGTATCCTTTCCTCCAGTCACTGAATTGATTCCAGACAGATTAGAATTACTGAGTTCAACTGAACCCTGGAGGACCTCATTAGTCACCTTCCCAGCATAAGTATCAGTTTTTGCTGAGATGGTTTAAAACACCAATGATTATATTCACTTTCTGTAGGAAATTGTTATAGGCCAGTTAATAATTTGTATTTATTTACAATAAATAATTTAAATATCTCATACCTTACTCTTGAAAACTACAGAAGCCGAAATAGGCCAACCATTTCTCCTAGAGATCGGATAGAATCCAGTACACGTAGACTTCAGTGAAGAAGGACACTTCTATACATGGCTTTCCATCTTGTTTTTACAACATTAGAACAAGGTCTTTGAGGAACAAGAAATTTAAAGGTCAGAGAATCCATCTATATGAATGCCAATCACTGTTCAATTATTCAGGTCTACCACTTATAAAAGCAATGATTTCATTACTTACAAATGAAGTTGACATGTGAGTGAAATTTCAAGATTAAGCTATGACATTAGCTGTATCTAAATTACTTTGAAAAAAAGTTCTTAAATAGAATGCCAGGATTGTCTATTTCTGGTTCTTAAGTAAGTAAATGGAAGCACACTGCCAAAAAATGCCACTTACAGTGAATTTTCTTTACATATTCCTCCTTATACTAGCTGAGTTAAAGTCAACTCTTCTGCATTGCAATCTACATTTGTAAAATAGGGATGATTGTACAGTTTATGAGGTTCCTCAAAGTTAAAGAGATATTATATGCAACTATTTTAACATAGTGAGTGCTTGGTACATATTAAGTGCTCATTAAATTACAGCCAGTATTAATAACACTATTTTTTTAAAAAGTTATTCAATCAGAATTTTGTATGAACAAGTCTCTCCATTATCTCATTAATAAGGTCTATGTAAACTTTGTGGGTTTTAGTGGGGGGGGGGAGGAGCAGGCACAGTTTGTCTTTACATACAAAATAACATAATGCTAATAGGTGAGAACATTTCTTTATGTGTTAAAATTGTGTTGCTCTTTAAATGCTACCTGTATTTTATGCCATTGAAAGAAAACACAAACTTCTTTTCTGAAGTTTCTTTCACATGACTGCTGAGAGGAGGGCAGAAGAGAATGTTCAAGGGGACCACATATCTGAGTCACAGAAGAAAGGCACACCAGAAGAAACTATTAGCATGGTGTCACATGGTACATGAGAGCAGTCTGATTCGCTGTCTTCTTCATCTCACTTTGCATAGTTTGAGTTCCTCTGAAGTCTTTCTTCTCTGTGCTCTATTTACTCCCAATATCTCATCTCCTCCTCTCTCTCCCCTTCCCCCTCCTCCCTTGTCCCTCCCTCTGTCTGGAGCTGAGTAGCAGCCCATTTATACACTCATACTGCCTGTCTCCCTCAGACCCCCAGATTTGAATGTCTCATTATTGAAATGCCCTTTGTTCACATCTAAGGTAGATATTAACATTTTTATTGAAACTGAGGTAACTCACTGTGTGAATTCTCCGCTGCTGTGAATGACAGAGGAGACCTCTTGCCAAGTCGGTCACTTCAGATGCTTTATTACATGCAAGAAGGAAAGGGTCCAGGTTAAAATAAAGTTAACAGATTTGCTGAAGGGCATGTCTCTATGCACAAGAAAGTGTTTCTCTCCCTAACATATTCCATTGTTGAACTCTGTGCTCTCACTCTTCAGAGCTGCCTGTTAAGAGACTCAACACACACAGCAACTCCGGGTTTGAACTCCCGAGGCCTTGCAGCAGCAGCAGTTCTTGGGAACCAAACCAGAAAGTCCCCATTTATGCACAACATCCAGGGCAATAACCAATATGCACTTCTCTCAGCTGGATATTTTCTGACCCAAGGAATGAGCAGGGAAACCACATTCTGAGTTCACTGTCCAAGTCAAAAGACCCAAGCACACAGGGTATTTTCTAGCTTTTGGAAGCAAACAAATCCTCCCTGCATAGCTCCTGCCTCCTAGGGGTCTCCATAGACCCTTCTCAGAGACCTCCCTGCTCTATTGTTCTAAACTAAATAGCATTAAGGACATCCTCGGTTTCATCACTAATTTAAGAGGTGTCAGATTTGATGAAATGACCCTGGGCACCCAGGAGACCTCTGGCTGTCAGGCCTGTTTCAGGGATTTCCATTTCATACCAACTAAGGTGGCTTAAAATATCTTAAGAAACTTTTTCTTTTCTTCTCAATAGCTTCCCTAGTCTAGTGAGAAAAGCATTGAACTGGTAATCAGGGGACTTGGTTCTAATATTGCCAGATCACTGTCTAGCTTTGGACTTTTTCTCTCCTGAAACTGAAGGTCCTCACTGGAGATATAATGTGTATGAAAATACCCAACCATTCTAATTGAGTACTTATGATAAGCAAATAAAATAATGTATGAGAAAGCATATGATAAAATGTAAATAGTATATGAATGAAGGAGGGGCAACCCCTTATAATGATATCAGATTTTTCTGTCCTCACTCCAAAGCCATATTCAGGAGTCACAAAGCACTTCAAAGCCAGGAGACCAGCCAGAGACTCCTCAGCATGACCCCGCCAGGCATACCCACATCCCCCAGCAACACTTGCAGAGGCTTGGGGGCCCCACCATGCCTGGCCAAGTTCTCGGCAGACACCTACTCAGGAAGTGGCTGATGCTGGTGGTTCAGGAGGAATTTATGGAGAGAAAGAAGGTAAGGTTGTGATCAGAGTAATCTACTCTTTCCTTTATCTTTCCATTATTCCTTTAAAGAATTATATTCCACCATTCTTGTCTTTGAAGCTATTAAGGCAAAACTTTCCAACTAATTTCTCCTAAATTTTTGGTCTTTAACTCAAAGAGGATTAGTGACTTTTCTATGAGATGATGAGCTTATTCTGAAAATAAACACAAGCTAGAAGATGAGATGAATCCAGGACAGAGAAAAGTTAGACGTTTCTTAAGGGAATTCTACCAGACAGGCCTAGATAGAGGCTCCAATGTCAAGGTTAACGCCGTGGGGATGCTTATTTCTGGAAGGAGACCTCACAGAATCATAGCCTTTGAAAGGAGACTACTTCCTTGGAAGCACAGGGTAAGTGTGGTGATTTAATGGATATGCTGTTAATAAGAAACATCTCAGAAGAGCCTATATCTCTTATTCTGGTTCCTTCCATTAACAAAGGTGGAGCACTCTAATTGGATGGTCCCAGAACCTTCACACTCACTAAGTGCATAGCTCTACTTTATCTTCCCTGTCCCATACCTTACTGTCCTCACCCCACAAACCCTATCAAGTTCCTTATCTTAATGCATGAAACAAACTTCCCAAGTGAAAAAAAATGATAAAAATAGACCATCAGCTTTTCCCCCAAACTCAGATTCCCAAATGCCATCAATCAGTAGATCCTGACAGTCTGACCTGTAAAATAAAGCCGATTTTGCATTCACTTATCCAACTACTCCAACTTATTTTAGATAAGATGACAATCATTCCTCGCCTTGTTTACTGAATCTAAGCTACAATGGCGTGTAAACAGCATTATTCTTTTTTTGGATCACTGAGAAAGAAAATAAAAACTTCCTGTTAATCTAAGACAAGACACTAATGGAAAGTGAATCCAGACTTCAGAGATAATAAAATGTGGAAAAGTATGTCTTAAAATTAATGAAATACAATAATTTTCTGTCTCCTAATTGCTCCCCCTACATCTATTACTGTTCTCCTTCATTATATTCACAATTCATCTAGAATGTTCTTTCCCTAATAGGATCATGGTGCTATCTTTCTTGCTTAAGACAGTTCAAATTAGTCTTCATACATACAAAATAAAATCCAGCATTAATACAACATACGAGGTCTTGCCAAGTTCTCCAGCTCTTGACACTTTTATTCTCTCACTCTAAGTTCCAGCCATGCGGACGTACTTCCAAATACTAAAAACAAACACACACACAAAAAGTCTGTCCAAACTTCATATTTCTGCATATACTCTTCACTCTGCTACAATGATCTTCTCAACCTACTAGGCCTCTTTTCAACCTTCAGGTCTCAGCTAGCTCAAATGTCATTTCCTTCAGAGCTTCTCCTAAATTCCAGAACAGGTCTCCACTGTGTTCCCATAATACTCTGTGTTAAACATCACCACACTCTGTGAATTGCCTTTTTATCTGTTTGTCTTTCCCTCCAGACTAAAGAGTCCTTGGAGTCAGGGGTTGTGTCTTGTACACTGTCACATCCCCAGTGACAAACATGGTGCCTGACACCTAAAGATTTGCTAAAAATTGACAACACATGAAGAACCAATGAGAGAGGTTACCAGTCAGACAATTACACCAGCCAGAGGATTTTCTTCAAATAATTCAGTCAATGAACTCACTACTAGCTGAGTCAAGTTTCTTGTCGATGCATTAAATACATTGCAAATTATAATCATGTGCCTAGCTAGAGTTAGTTGCTGTTGTGTCTTTAGGGTGAGCAACCTCAAGTTGAAGAGAGAAAAATTAATATAATTAGAGAGTAAGCTTGAAAACAAAATAATTAGGGGGGAAAAAGCAATACAGGGTAAGTTTAGATGTGCCAATTATGCGTAGCAGATTATGCTCATTGTTGGCACTAAGAAGAAAGACATATCCCTAAAAATTGAACCAGTCATAGAATTTATTGAGGAAGTTAACCTTGAGCAATCTCTAGAATGAAGGTTAGAATCTATAGTGAGCACATTTTGGAGGAAATCGCCGTAGGACCCTGAAAAGAGGCCCATCTGTCATCTTATCGCTTATACTCTCTTAGTTAAAAAAAAAATCTTTTTCAGGAGGTTTAGAATTATAAATTTTGGGGAATGAATTTACTGAATTAACTTTAAATCTACTCTTAAGTTCTCAAATAGAGTCATTCTTCGCTATCCTCATCCTACCATAAACTTCCTCTTTTTCCTGCATCATGTTGCTATTCAGCTTAGAAAAATATATATTAAATCCTGAGAAAGTCTATGGGAAATTATTCTGAAAACTAAGTTTTAAAAACACTGAACAGAGCTGTACATGAGGTCAGCATTTATTTTTTTCAGTCAATGTTAGCAACCCATCAATTTCTCAGACAAAAAGTCACAGTGACCTGCAGTTGATGAGGAGTCACTTAGCACCACTTATTCAAAATGGCAAACATGTCCCTGGTGACACAATGTTCAAATCATTGGCCATGAGTTTGCTGGGATGATGGCTTATGGATCTAATTGGAACTGCAATTTCCCCAAAAGCACTTTTAAAGGCTGCTCCCATTACTGTCTCCTCCTCTCTCTGTAAGTTTTTTAATTTTTATAATTATTCAGTTAAATGGTATAGAATTCTGCGTTTAAATTACTTTGTCACTATAAAATCTATACTAATAAAAGGGTAATTCTAATCAGACCAGATGAACCAGATGTCTTCCAGATTATGTCTTTCCAGACTTTCTTCCAGACAAAGCCATAGTGGTGGGGGCTGAGACAGAGGCAGTTAGGGGTGGTCGGCAGGCAGGCAGAGTGGTTAGGGGTGATCAGGCAGGCAGGCAGAGTGGTTAGGGGCAATCAGGCAGGCAGGTAGGTGAGTGGTTAGGAGCCAGCAGTCCCGGATTAGAAAGGGTGCAGGCCGGGCTGAGGGACACTCTCCCCCTGCATGAATTTTGTGCACCAAGCCTCTAGTAGTTACAATAAAGTCATAACTGGAAAGTGGCCCACTACTGCCCTTGAGCCTGAAACAATAAGAAGTCAGGTAAGAAATTATGGCCAGAAAGAAGTACCTGTAGGAATAACCAGCAGTCATGTAGGTAATAAAAGATGTAGAGCTCCTTTTTTCTGTCATGGTGGCTAAAACTGAAACTTTGTGGATATATTTTGGGTATGTACATTTCTGCTAGCACCCATTTTTTAAACAGAAATTTTACTTCCGTGGTCCTTACTGGAGCCTCATCATTACCAATGACTATAATCCCTCATTTTCATAATTTCATGTATTCTATTTTTCATAAGCCTATTTTCAACCTGATTTGCTCTAGAAACTAACTCTGATTTAACATTCTCAAACCATCTAGAAACCAATCTATTGATTATCCACCTTACCTTTACCCTGTCCCTTTGACATCTTCACTCCTTCCCTTACTTGACTTAAATTCTATGAGCAATCATTATAATCACTTCTCTGCATCCACAGCATAAGAAATCTTTTTACCTTTTTTTTTCAAATAGGTTTTTGGTGACAAATTCCTTTCAACTTTTATTTGTCTGAAGATGTCTTTATTTCACCTTTATTTTTCAATGAATCTTTTTGCTGGATAAAAATTCCAGATTGAATAATATTTACTTTAAAATTTGTAAAGATTTTTTTAGTGTCATATAGCTTACATTATTTCTGATAGAAAGTCTAAAGGAATTTATCACTTTTCTATAAGTAATGTAGTATATTTTTTTATTTTTTACGTATCTCTTAAGGGTTTTATCTTCATCACTGATTTTCATCAATTTGATTTTGGTGTACTTTAGTATAATTCTCTGTGTTAGTCTCCTGAGCTTATTGAATTTTTCAGTTTATAATTTTCATCAAATTTGGAAATTTTAACCTTTATTTATTCAAATACTTTAATGCTTCCCTCTCTCCTCCCCTGGGATTCCATCAACTCATTTTTAGACTGTTTTATATTGTCTCCAAGGTCACTGAGGCTCTATTCATTTTTGTCAGACATTTTGCTATCTGGGTAATACATAATATATATTTTGATAACATATAGTATATAATAGATAATTTATAATATACTGTATTTTCTGGCATATAAGATGACTTTTTAACCCAGGAAAATCTTCTCAAAAGTCAGGAGTCCTCAATGGAGCCAGACAGAGACCACAAGTGTCTCCGGTCAGCTCCTTTTTGTGCCGCATATGGTTTCCGTCCAGACTTTTTAACCCAGGAAAATCTTCTCAAAAGTTGGGGGTTGTCTTATATGCCCAGTCATCTTATACGCCAGAAAATACAGTATATATCTTGGACATAATACACAGGGGTGAGTAAAAGTAAGTTTACAGTTGTGTAAATACATGAAACAGAGTTTATTTTTACATTATTATTTATTAATCAATGTCTTATTTTCCATAAGAACAACTGTAAACCTCCTTTTCCCCAATCCCATATAGTGTTATGTCATTAAATGCACTGGTTTTATTTTTTTCTGTAATATGTACATCTCTTAATACCACCAGTGAATTTGTCATTTATGACACTGTATTTTGAAGCTGTATAATTTCAACTTGGGTCTTTTTCCATTTATTTTTTATTATGTTCACTTTTTCATTTAAAGCCTATCTATTTTTTAAAGTCTTAGTATTTTAATTTTACATCTATATTATTTCTGTGTCTGCCTGAAATAGCTTTTTTCCCCTTAATAATAGGTCTCATTTTTGTTTTATTATATTTATTACATTTTTAATTATAGGCTATACATTTTGAATTGTATGTTGTTGAGTGCCAGATTTTACTTTCTTAAAAATTGTTGAACAATTTTCTGTCAGGTAGTAAAGGTACTTTTGAACCAGCATATTTTGAAGATTTTTGTTTTGTTTCATAAATGTTGCTAGGTTGGGTCTTGTTTAGACTTACCATTAAGACTTGAGCCTTCTGAGGTCTCTATTAAATGCCCCAAGTGTTCATTGAGAGCTCTATGCTGGCTGATTAGAACTCCAATGTCATGCATCCTGGCATAAACGATGAAACTGTCTTCCTTTGAAAGCTTCCCATTTGTTCTTTGTCCAACATTATTTGTGGCTGAGTATTCAGAAACAGGATTAATATGATTCCTATGCAAACTTCTGGAGTGTTTCTCTGCTGTTTTCACTGCAAATACCAGCTACCACAGCCTCCCTCAATTCCTCAATCTTTTCTTTCTCAACTCAGTGCAACCACTGGGTTCTGGTAGGGTCCCCTCCTTGCATGATGGTACAAAAATGCTTCCAGGCAGAAAGCTAAGGAAAATTCAGGGCTCAACTCATTTGTTTCCCCTCTCTTAACAATCACAGTCTCCCGTAAGGTGACCAGACGTCCTCTTTTGTCGGGACAGTTCCGATTTTTAACAATTTTTCCCTGCGTCACGCGGTGTTTTTAAAAAGTTCCGATATTTGGAAAGAATGCATGACAAGCTAGGGAACGGCGGGAGAACGGGAAGGGAAGATACGGTTTTTGGTGGCCAAGTGGTCAATGGTGTCCCGCTTTACCAATGTTAAAATCTGGTCACCTTACAGCCATTGCCTAATGTCCAATGTTTAAAAACAGTTGTTTAATATATTTCTTCTGGTGTTATTCTTGGTGAAGCCCGATCCTAGTTATTCTAACTTGTTCAGAAACAAAATTTCTAAATATATTCCTTTTTACTGACAAATTTCAGAAGGAAGGCAGTGAGTGAGGCAGGAAGAGATTAACCAAAGAACTTACATGCATAAAGGAATTCTAAGATGGCAGTGGACTGAATGGAAGCTATACTGACATTCTCCCAGGACCAAACTGGAATTAACACTAAAATATAGCAAAACCATCCTAAACAATGAAGACTAGCTCTAGAGAACCCTTACAACCAAGGACATGAAGTGGAAACTGCATAGATGTTGGTAAGAAGCATGGAGGTGCAAGAGGGCTGGCCAAGCTCCCACTCATGGCTTAAGTCCCAGAGGGATATCTCAGGTTCATGGGATTCCAGTTAAGAACTCTGGGGTCTAAAAAACAAGCTGGGCTCCCCAGCCCGAAGTGCTAGAACTGAGAAAGGTGCCCACATAACATCTGGCTGGGAAAGGCCGTGAGGTTGCTGTCTGTCAGGGGAAGATGGCTGGAAATGCAGGCACTCTCTTACAGGGCCAATGCACAAAATTTCATGTGCAACCACTTGACTTGGTCTCTGGCAGAGAGAGAGCAGTGTAGACAATAAATGTGTGAGCAGAATCCAGGGTTGGGGCTCTAGGAATAGAGCTTGGAGGGCAGCCACTGGGGTTTCTGTGCTGAGTCATTCCCCCATACTGTAAAGGATATCTTTCTCAGGCAGACTTTCAGCATGCAAGCAGCAATGGCCCCATCTGTTGGAAAACCTCTCAGCCCACCCTGTGGAGTTTATGCCTTGCTGTAATCGATACCCTGAGGCTTATTAAGAGACAGAAGAACAATCATCCTACAAGCAGAGGTGGCTATCTGGGTGGGTTGAGTTTTTGCCTGATCTGCTTCCAGATCCAGGGCTAAGAAAAGCAGACCTTGGTGCTCATCTTGTTCCTTTCTAAATTAACCCAGCATGAGCAGAGAGAGCCACAAACTGTGGATTACTTATAACTCCAAACAGGATACTCAGGATCAGTTATTGGCCTGCACCAGAGACCCTCCAAAAAGACTAGGCATCATACCAGATCTCCCTAATATATAGAAACAAATCCAAAGAGGCAGCCAAAATGGAGAGATAAAAATAAGTCCCAAATAAAAGAACAAGAGAATTATCCAGAAATGCTAAATGAAATGAAGGTAAAAATTCATCAGACATAGAGTTCAGAGTAATATTTATAAGGATGACCAACAATATGAGAAAATATATAGAAACTATGAAAATTGACAAGTCAAAAATGAAGAATGACATAGCAGAAATAAAAACTACATTGGGAGGAATAAACAGAAGATTAGAAGAAGCTGAGGATTGGATCAGTGAATTAGGAAACAAGGTAGGAAAAATAACTCAGTCAGGACTAAAAAGAAAAAAAATTTGCCCTGACCGGTTTGGCTCAGTGGATAGAGCGTCGGCCTGCAGACTCAAGGATCCCAGGTTCAATTCCGGTCAAGGGCATGTACCTTGGTTGTGGGCACATCCCCAGTGGGGAGTGTGCAAGAGGCAGCTGATTGATGTTTCTCTCTCATCGATGTTTCTAACTCTCTATCCCTCTCCCTCGCTCTCTGTAAAAAAATCAATAAAATCTATTAAAAAAGAAAACATGATCCATACATATGCTGTCTACAAGAGACCCATGTCAAAACAAAAGACTTACACAGATGAGAGTGAAGGGATGGAAAAATTTTTCCCATGTAAATGAAAGTGAAAAAAAAACCCAACACACTGGACAACAATACTCATATTTGACAATAAAGACTTCAAAATGAAGACCATCATAAGAGAAAATAAGTCACTACATTATAATAAAGGATTGATACAACAAGAGAATATAACCCTGCTAAATATATATGTACCCAAAATAAGAGCACATAAATATATTTTTTAAAATCTGGAGGACTTTAAACTATAGAGAGCAATACAGTCATTGTAAGGGATTTTCATACCCTGCTGACTTTACTGTCTAGATCTTCCTGACAAAAATCAACAAGAAAACAGTGACTCTACATGACACACTGGATCAGATGGATTTAATTGACATTTATAGAACTTTCCCCCAAAATTGCAGAATATACATTTTTCTCAAGTGCACATGGGTCATTCTCAAAACTAGACCACATATTAAGACACAAAAGAAGTCTCTACAAGTTCAAAAAGATTGAAATCACATCAATCATCTTCTCAGATTACATGGCATAAAATTAGGAGTAAACTACAGTAAAAACACTAAAAAACATTCAAACATATGGAGGCTAAATAGCATGTTATTAACCAATGAATGGGTTACCAATGAGATCAAGGAAGAAACTGAAAACTTTCTGGAAACAAATTAAAATTAGCATATGATAAGCCAAAATTTATGGGACACAGTGGAAGCAGTTCAGTGAGGTAAGTTCATAGCACTATAGGCTTACCTCAAAAGAAAAGAAAAAAATATAATGAACTCCCTAACCGTACAATTTAAAGAATTAGAAAGAGAACAAGAAGGAAAGTTCAGAGTAAGTAGAAGTAAGGAAGTAATGAAATTAGAGAACAAAAAATGGCATAGAGACTAAAAAAAAAAAAAAATCAATGAAACCAAGAGCTGGTTCTTTTAAAAGATAAACAAGATTGATGAAACTCTAGCCAGAAACAAAGAGAGAGGACCAAAATAAATAAAATCAGATATGAAAGCAATAAAGTAACAACTGACACCACAGAAATACAAAGGATTATAAGAAAATACTATGAACAACTATATGCAAATAAGTTGGACAATGTGGATGAAATTAACAAATTCCTAGAAAAATACAATCTCCTCAAACTGAATCAGGAAAAATTGAAAAACCTGAATAGGTTGATAACAACTGATGAAATTGAAGCAGAAATTAAAAAAGAAAAACAAAGAAACAAAAAAAAACCTCTCAGCAAACAAAAGCCCTAGTCTGCAAGGCTTCACTTCACAGAGGAATTTTACCAAACATTCAAACTATTCCAAAAAATCCAAGAGGAGGGAACACTTACAAGCTCTTTATATGAAGCCAGTATTATCCTAATCCCAAAACAAGATAAAGATACTACAAAGAAAGAGAATTATAGGCTAATATTCCCAATGAAAAGAGATATCAACAAATTATTATAAAATCATATTCAGCTATATGTTAAAAAAAATCATATACTATGCTCAAGTGGGGTTTATTCCAGGGATGCAAGGCTGGTATAATATTCACAAATCAATAATTGTGATACATCAAATAAACATATTGAAAGACAAAAATCTCATGATTGTATCAGTAGACACAGAAAAAGCATTCAACAAAATCCAACACCCATCTTATATAATAAAAGCCTAATATGCTAAGTGTCTGATCAACTGGTCAGCCATTCAACCACTCAAAGTGTAATATGCTAATGATATGCTAAGATTGCTCAACAGCTCACTATGATGTGCACTTACCACCAGGGGGCAGATGCTCCAGCCAGTAGGTTAGCTTGCTGCTAGGGTCCAGCTGATTGGGACTGAGTGAGACAAGCTGGACATGCCCTGGAGCCCTCCCACAGTTCCTCTCTGGCTGGCCAACTTCCCATGACCTTCTCCTGCCCCAATCATGCACTGGTGGGGTCCCTAAGCCTGGCCTAGAGCCTCTCCCAATCCAGAATGCCTTGGGGGATGTCAGAGAGCCGGTTTCAGCTCGATCCTGCAGGCCAGGCTAAGGAACCCCACAGGTGCACGAATTTGTGCACCAGGCCTCTAGTCTATATAATCTTCTATAATAAAAGCGAAACATGCAAATGTGACCATTACCACCAGCCAATCAGAGCGGCTGTATGCAAATTAACCCAGCCAAGATGGCGGCCAACGGCCACGGAACTAGAACAAACCAAAGGGTTCTGTTGCAACTGCCTGCCTATGGCAGTTGGAAGTGGCACCAGGGCACCAGGGCACCAGGAAGTGGGAAAGCAAGGTGGTGGGCCAGGGAGCAGGTAAGAGGTGGCAGGGGGTCGGCGGCCTGCTTGGTGGGCTTCCCAGGCCCTTTGTGGGGCATCGGGGAGCGGGTAAGAGGTGGCAGGGGGTCGGTGACCTGCTTGGCAGCTGTCCAGGCCCTTGGAGGGGGATCGGGGAGCGGGAAAGAGGCAGCAGGGGTCAGTGGCCTGCTTGGTGGGCTTCCCAGGCCCCTTGCAGGG
>PVJC01018925.1:0-13571 GCA_004026665.1 Murina feae | reverse complement strand
CCAGGCTCTTTGCGGGACACCGGGGAGTGGGAAAGCAAGGCTGCAGGGGCCGGGGTCCTGCTTGGCAGCTCCCCAGACCCCTTGGCGGCACCGGAAAGTGGGAAAGGAAGGCAGCAGGGGACGGGTGAGTGGGAAAGAGTTGGCGGCCTGCTTGGTGGCTTCCCAGGTCCCTTCCGGGGATCAGGGAGCAGGAAAAGGCTGGCCTGACCACGAGGTGGGGTTTTCCCTGCTTTCTGGTGGCTGGAGGAAGATGGGCAGTAGGCAAGTTTGGGAGGCAGGCAGCACCCAGCCCTGGCCACGCTCAAAAAAGAGAACAACATGCAGGGGAGGGCAAGAGTCTGAGAGATCAACAGAGAGGGGGTGCCTGCTCCAAGCCTCCACAGTGTACCTGGTGGCAGGTCCCCAGCAGGTAGACATACGCAGGAGGACTGCTCCAAGCCTCAGATGCAGCTGGGGGCAGGTCCCCAGTGGCCACACACACACACACACACACACACACACAAAAGGCACCTGGCAGACTGGGGCCATCATAGGACATCCACTGAGGGGTCCCAGACTGTGAGAGGGCACAGACCGGACTGAGGGACTCCCTCCACCCTGAGTGCACAAATTTTTGTGCACCGGGCCCCTAGTCTATATAATAAAAGCCTAAGCAACCATTACAGTATAACAGGTAGAAAGACCAGTCACTCTGATGCTTATTGACCACCAGGGGCCAGCTCCTTCATTGAGCATCTGCCCCTGGTGGTCAGTGTGCTCAAAGCCGGGCTCACAGCTGTTGAATATAGCTGCCATGGCAGGTGCCTCTCCTGACTCAGTGGCAACAGGATCAGCAGGCCAGAATGAGTGCGAGCAGCACCCAGCTCCAACTTGGGTTCCTCCCTGACCACCTGCTGCTTGGCACACTGCTACATCCCCTGAGGTTTCCCAGACTGCAAGAGGGCACAGGCTGGGCTGAGGGACACCCCCCTCCCAGTGCACAAATTTTATGCACCAGACCTCTAGTTTTTAATAAAATCTCTCAGCAAAGTGGGAATAGAGGGATCATACCTCAACATAATAAAGGCCATATATAACAAACCTACAGCCAACATCATACACAATAGGCAAAAACTAAAACCATTTCCCTGAAAAACAGGAACAAGACAGGGATGTCCACTTCCACTACTCTCAGTCAACATAGTACTGGAAGTCCTAGCCACAGCAATCAGATAAGATGAAGAAATAAAAGACATCCAAATTGGAAAGGAAGGAGTAAGCCTGTCATTATTCACAGATTATATGATACTGTACATTGAAAATCCTAAGGACTCCACCAGACTGGCTGGTGTGGTTCAGTGGTTGAGTATCTAACTATGAACCAAGAGGTCACAGATTCTATTCCTAATCAGGGTACATGCCTGGGTTGCTGGCTCAATCCCCGGGAGGAGGCATGTAAGAGGCAGTCTATTGATGATGTTTCTCTCATTGCTGTTTCCATCTCTCTATCCTTCTTCCCTTCCTCTTTCTCTAAAAATCAATAAAAATATATTTTGAAAAGTAATAAAGACTCCACAAAAAAATACTAGATTTAACAAATGAACTCAGCAACGTAGCAGTATAAAAATTTAAGACCCAGAAATTGGTGGCATTTCTATGCATTAATAATGGAATCTCAGAAGGAGAAACTAAAAATAAATCCCACCTACCATTGTAACAAAAAATTAAGATACTTATGAATAAACATGAACAATGAAGTAAAAGACTGTACTCTGAAAACTACAGGATGTTGAAGAAAAGGATAGAGAAAAATATAAACAAGTGCAAGAATGTACCATATTCATGGATTGATAGAATTAACATCAGTAAAATGTCCATACTTCCCAAAGCAATCTATAGATTCAATGCAATAACTATTAAAATTCCAATGACATATTTCACAGATCTGTGACAAACACTATAAAAATTTATGCGGAACTAAAAAGACCTAGAATAGCCACAGCAATCTTGAGAAAGAAGAATGAAGTAGGAGGGATCACAGTATCGGGTATCAAGTTATACTACTAAGCCACTGTAATCAAATCTTGTGCCTGGTAACTGGCACAAGAACAGGCATATCGATCAATGGAATAGAACAGAGAACCCAGAAATCAGCCCAAGCCATGATTCTCAATTAATATTTGACAAAAGAGATAAGAGCATATAATGGAGTCAAGGCCATCTCTTTAATAAATAGTGTTGGGAAAATTGGACAGGTACATGAAAAAAAAAATGAAACTAGACCACCAACTTGCACCATACACAAGAATAAACTCAAAATGGATAAAAGACTTAAATGTAAGTCATGATACCGCAAAAATCCTAGAAGAAATCATAAGCAGCAAAATCTCAGACATTCCCCATAGCAATATATTTGCAGATTCATCTCCTAGAACAAGGGAAACAAAGAAGAAAATAAACAAATGGGACTATATCAAAATTAAAAACTTCTGCACAGCAAAAGAAACTATCAACAAAATGAAAAGGAAGCCTTCTGTATGTGAGAACATACTTGCCAATGATACATCTGACAAAGGGTTAGTCTCCAAAATACATAAAGAACTCATACAATTTAATGAAAGAAAAACAATCCAATTAAAAAATAGGCAAATGAACTAAATAGACACTTCTCCGAAGTGACATTGTCCCAGTTGACCCCAAATTCTATTAATTTCTTATTCTGCCTTAGCCTAGTCGGGACAAGCGCAGGAGTCCGAAGGTCAGCGATGACAACATCCCTCTCGGATCTTTAAGGCCTAAGGCAACCGAGCCAAGCCATAAACATCAAGGCACAGAGGCTGAGGGTAGTCTGCCATCACACAGGGGTTTGTTACCAGTTCCTAGTGGATCCTCGCTCCAGCGCAGCCACACCGACAAGGATGAAGATGAAAACGAGAGCGGCTGTGGCTCGGTCTAGGTCTCCGCGGAGAGTCTCGGGGTCATAGAGCCACGTGGAGTCCTCCTCTCTCTGGGCAGGAGACACTGAGTGTCAAAAGTTCGGGGCATTTATGTGGTGGAGCGAACACTATGGTCTTATGGGTGGCTGCTGGCTGCCCTGGTGCGATATGGGTCTGTGGAACAAGTTCTGGGCGTTCACTCAGTTGGGAAAGTATATTCGGGTTTTGTGGGTCTCACATAGGGTTACACCTTAATATTTAAATATGGGGGTCACTACATACTAATACAATCATAACTATAACAGACATACAAATGGCCAAGAGACATACGAAAAAATGCTCAAAGTCTGGAGTCATCAGAGAGATGCAAATTAAAATGATAATGAGATATCATCTCACACCTGTCAGAATGGCTACCATCAACAAATCAACAAATGACAAATGCTGGTGAGGATGGGAAGAAAAGGGATCCCTAATGCACTGCTGGTGGGAATGCAGACTGGTGCAACCAGTATGAAAAACAGTATGGAGTTTCCTCCAAAAATTAAATATGGAACTGCCAGTGATCTCTCTTCCAGGAATATATCCTATGAATCCCGAAACACCAGTCAGAAAGAATGTATGCACCTCATGTTCATAGCAGCACAATTTACAATAGCTAAGTTCTGGAAACAGCCCAAAATTTGGAAGTATGCATCAGAGGGTGGGTAAAAAAGCCATGGTACATTTTCACCATGAATACTATGTAGTTGTAAAAAAAAGAAGGGTATTTTATCCTTTAAAACAGCATGGAGGGACCTAGAGAGTATTATGCTAAGTGAAATAAGTCAGTCAAATAAAGATAAATACCATGTGACCTCATTTAGATGTGCAATCTAATGAACAAAATAAACTGATGAAGAACTTACACGCATAATCCCTGGACACAGACAATAGTTCAGTGAAGCCCTAGGGAGTGCTGGGGTGGGGTGGAGGGCATTCATGTTTGGAAAAAGTGGGGACATCTGTAATACTTTGAACAATAAATTTAAAATTTTTTTGTGAGATTATTTCACTCCTACTAAATAGAGGAGAATCTTTAAATATTTGTACATTAAAGTTTAGAGATGCTGAAAGAGAATAAATAAATAAGTGCTTAAAATAGTGCTACAATTCAAAAGCTGGGTGTCTTCATCCCCAGTTGAATGTTCAAGAGGAAACATGAAGTGGGATTTGGACAAGTCTGGGCTTGAATCCTGGTACCACTATTTATAAGTTGTGTGATCTTGAACAAGATCCATAATCTCTCTGTGCTTATTTCCTCTTCTCTGTAACAGCAGTAACAATAACTGCCACAATGAGGGTGTCTGCAAGGTTCTAATGAAATAATACACCGGAAGAGCTTCCAGACAGTACTCTTTCCAGTGGCCTCTCTTTCCTCTGAGTGCCAACAATCAGCTTAATCTGCCACACCTAATTAGGTACTTCCAGACATACCCTGTATTGCTTTTTTTCTATTTTTGTTTTGTTTTATTTTGTTTTCAAGCTTGCTCCTTAATTGTATTATTTTTTCTCTCTCTCTCCAACTCATGGACACAATAGCATAAAACTCTAGCTGGGCATAAGACTATCATTCACCATGTATTTAATGCATCGACAAGAAACTTGTGATAGAAATTTGATATTTGATTCAGTTTAGTAGAGAATTAGCCAACTGAATTCTTTTAAGAAGTCCTATGGCTTGTTTGGCTTGTAACCTCTCTCGTTGGTTCTTCATGTGTTGTCAATTTTAAGCAAAGGTTTAAGTGTCAGGCACCATGTGCCACGCTTGGGATGTGACAGCGTATAAGATACAGCCCCTGACCCCAAGGACTCTCTGGTCTGGAGAAAAAGACAAACAGGTAAAGAGGCAATTTTCATAGAGTGTGGTGATGTTAAGCAAAGGGTGTTACAGGAACACAGAAGAGACACCTAGACTTGTTCTGGAAGTCAGGAGAAGTTCTGAAGGAAATGACATTTGAGCTAGCTGCAACCTCAAGGCAGAGTAGGGGGTTAGGTTGAGAAGATCTCTGTAGCAGAGGGAAGAGTATGCACAGAACTATCAAGTATGGATAGAACTTTTTAAAAATATGTAGATTTTTATTACATAAAGTCTTACAAAGATTAGTACATATATCTCTTTTTTTCCCCCTGCCCTTCCCCCAGCCTCCTCTTCCGCCCAGCGTGGACAGAACTTTTTAGGTTTGTTTGTTTTCAGAATTTGGAAGTAGCTGTGTATGGCTAGAGTTTAGATTAAGAGATTAAGAGAGCTGAAGAAATTAGCAGGTCCTTGTATGTTGTACCAATGTATTTTATCTTGAATGTATAGAGAATAATTTGAAGGCCTTAAGCAATAAATACAAAAATAATTTCCTGAAATAAAATTACAGGCATCTTTATCTTGATGTATCTTAAGTGTCAAGATAATGTCTGACACAAAAGTATGTTCAAACGAGGTGCGTTGAATGAATAAACACAAGTGTACATCAATCACAAACATGGAGTCTTTAAAATAGTGCTACAGCCCTAACTGGTTTGGCTCAGTGGATAGAGCGTCAGCCTGTGGACTGAAAGGTCCCAGGTTCGATTCCGGTCAAGGGCATGTACCTTGGTTGCAGGCACTTCTCCAGTAGGAGGTGTGCAGGAGGCAGCTGATCGATGTTTCTCTCTCATCGATGTTTCTAACTCTCTATCCCTCTCCCATCCTCTCTGTAAAAAATCAATAAAAATATATTTAAAAAAATAGTGCTACAGTTCAAAAACTGGGTGTCCTCACCCCCAGTTAAATGTTCAAGAGGAAACATGAAGTGAGATTTGGACAAGTTTGGGTTTGAGTCGTGATGCCACTATTTACAAGTTGTGTGATCTGGAACAAGATCCATCACCTCTCTGTGCATATCAGTCCTATTACTCCACAATTTTTATGTTGCCCATTTTCCTTAAGTCTTCACAGAAGTTTCAGCCCATTTGCTACTATTTGGCGCACACCAAGCTGCTCGAAGCGTTTTCTTATCTACATTTGCCGAAAACATGTACTCCTTCTATCTTGGAAAAACCAGAAACTAAATGGCAAATTTATTGAAAATAATTTCATTATTATTTGCAAGAAGAAACGTATCATGTCTTAACTAGCCAGTGACATTGTCTTCACAGACCACTGTAGAGCCATGTGCAGACTGCCTAAAGGAAACTTTATTTAGAAGTTCTGAACAGACCTCCTTAATATGGATTCTTAAGGATACAATAATGAATTTTTTTAAATGACAGTATTTTTAAAAGAATGTACCATCTCTTATCAACTGTCACTTTTAAATGCAGCTTTCTCTGAGTAGCGTGAGTTCCTAGGGGCAAGCATTGGTTTTTCCCATCCTTTGTCATCTATTCTCCATCGTAATGCAGGTCACATTATAGATACTCAGTGCCTGTCTGTTGAATGAAAGTAAAGTCATCAAAATTCATTTGTTGAAGACCCTCTCTGAGAGGGCAATCTCATAAAACATACATAAAAGAAAAAAAAATGGACTAGCAAAGCTTGGAGATATGGAGACTTTACCCAGAGCACTAATACTGTCACAGTTAGTTGTACCCTATGGGACCCCAGAAAACAGTCACACTTCACAGAAGAAAGGTGAAATAACGGAGACGGGTTTTCTGCTTATTTATACCTTGACTTTCCTAGGGAAAAAAATATATTTGACATATAGATTAAGGAAAAAGGCGAGGTGGGAAAAACATCTAAAAACATGTTTTACATTTCCCATTTCTTATCTAAAGGCAGAGATTCTAAAACTTGGTAAGCAAAACAACATAAGTGGTCAGTGAAGCAAATGCTGGGTGGATTATTATTAGCTGTAGCTGAAAAGGCATTATTATAAGTATGTTTACTATTCTTTTCAAAGCAAAGTGGCTTTTTAACTCCATCTTTCTTTGTTTCTTTGTTTTATCATGGAATCTTTGGGGAGGGCAAAGAACTTTGGCCTGGAATTCAGAAGAATTGGATTCTAAGCCAACTTCTACCTTTAAATAGCCATATGATTTGGGGTAAATTTTGGTAGTTCAGCTATAAAATGAGAATATGTTCCTACATAACTCCTAAATTCATTGGAAAACATTCTGTAGGTCCACAATTTATAATTATAAAGAAGTTACAAAGAGAATTTTTTAAAAGTCCAACTCCAGGTGAAAGACAACTTGATTCATTATGGGACTTCTGTTCCTTCTCCATGTAATCAAAGCTGAAAGCAGCCTGAGGGATGGGGAAGAACAATGCATCACGTTACCATGATTAAATACAGAAAGCCCCAGAGCTGGCTTGCTGCTGTATGAATCACAAATTAAAACTTTGTTGTGGACATTTATATTCCAAGAATAGTCTTTTCCCATAAGATGGTTCTAGTGATTATGGATCATCTCATGTAGAAAAGAGACATGTCTGTTGTAGTTAATATTGATTGTGTCAGTCAATTCTTGGCTGCATGCAAGCGTAGTAAACTCAGCTATTTAAGCAAAAGAGTGGGAAAGACATTGGGGGCTCTGATGGAGAGGAGGCAGAAACCCAAAGAACTGGATGCTGTGTAGCATAAACCACAAAGGTTCTATGCCCTACCACAGAAAAATCTGCTCCTTGAGCCTCCTCTGTGACCAGTCTAACTCCAAAACATTCTTTCTACCTAGTGTCATTCACATAAAAGCGGCAGGAGCCTGGATGTATGTGACTCAGTAGTTGACCACTGAAGGGTCGCAGATCCAATTCCCAGTTCAGGGCTTGAACCTCAGTTGCAGGTTCCCTCCCTGGCCCCATGTGGGGATGCTTGTGCTTGTGAGGGGCAACTAATGGATGATGTGTCTCTTTCACATCAATGTTTCTCTCTCTCTCTCTCTTCTCTCTCCTCACTCCTCTCTCCTCTCTCAGAAACATTTGAAAAAATGTCCTCCAGTGAGAATTTTAAAAAAAGAAGCCAACCTCAGATTCAGGACCACAGGTAGGAATCTAGAGTCAGGGAATACCCACTCTTCTTAGACCATACACAAAGTCCCACAAAAGGGAAATATATGGATCTAATATATGTGTGTAATGGGGTGGGGAGAGAGGTCCATGATCTATATTGTTCAAAATATTAATAAAAGGAAGCAAGTTATATATGCATTTTTTATTAATGGATTAGGTGGGAAGTAATAATTACAGGATTAAAAAACACAGATTTTTACATTGACACAGACTCAACTTTCACAATTAATTCTAAAGTTCGCTATTAAAATGTCTTATTTTTTTTTAAATTCTGTATAAGTTTTGCCACAATGCATTGGAGGCAATCAAGCAAAATAAAGTGGAATACAAATGGTTCCTTGGTAAATATCACCATGACATTAACACTGTGCTGGAAAGTTATAGATACATGATAATATAAGTTCTGACACACTGAATTTAACACTCACTCTATAAAGATTAGCTTCATCCCCAAAGCAACTGTATCTCTCACCCAGATGTTCTATTGGCACTCTTGCTTTCCTGGGCCACTCTAGTATTGACTGGCACCTTCAGTCTACCCCAATTTTGTGCCAATCCATTACCACCCCAGCAACATGAAACAGGAACGATATCCAGAAGGCCTCTTTGAAAATGGAAATGGGAGTCTTCATTAATTTAGAAAATCCAGGACTGCATGTGAACATTTACCGCAATAATTTCTCTTCCTGATTAAGTCAGTGACTAAACCAGTACTCACAGCCGTATTAGCCAGACTATTTGCTTTGATCACTTCCTATGGTTTAAAGCAAGCAAGCATTTGCTCCTTCACTCACAGGGTCTAAAAAGTAAAGATGTAAGTTTAGATCAAGACAAGCCATGCTTAGTCCACAATGAAACACAGGAGAAGACACTTCTCAGTGGTTCACTTATATGGCCCTGAGCAGCACTTGCTGATGGGGTTGTGGAGAGACACCAGACAATGCTGCTGATGGAGGCCGTGGCCCCAGTACAACAGAGATGTGTTGTCATTGCTTAGGTTAACTGCTGACATCTGTTCATGGACCATGTTCATGCCAAGCTATAAATACCATGAGGGTATTTAGAGTAAGAAAATACCATCATGGTACCCTAAAGTCAAAATATTTTATCTGCACTCAAACACAACTTCCTTAATTATTTTGGAAATTTTTTAAAAATAGATTTTATTGATTTTTTACAGAAAGGAAGGGAGAGGGATACAGAGTTAGAAACATCGATGAGAGAGAAACACCGATCAGCTGCCTCCTGCACACTCCCCACTGGGGATGTGCCCACAACCAAGGTACATGCCCTTGACTGGAATCAAACCTGGGACCCCTGAGTCCATAGGCTAACGCTCTATCCACTGAGCCAAACCAGCCATGGCTATTTTGGAAATTTTTAAAAAGAGATTTGGGGGTAGGGTTAAGAGAACTCACTTTATTGAAGAGGCTAAAAGCTATATACTTTTAAAAAAATCCTCTATGCCATAATCCATTGTCATAATATTAAGACTGATAAGTGGCAATAAATTCTAGTGTTGTTAAACAAAAGAGAAACTTTTCAAATATAGAGTATTAATAATAATTACACGCGTGCACACACACACACACACACATATGTTTGTATGTACATGCTCCCCTTACTGTCAGATTTGATGTGTGATGTTGCAGGGTTGTCTGTAAATCATGTCTCACAGAAGACAGGTTTTTTAATGTCAGCAGTCAAATGCCTATTCTTTTGGAACCTGAATTTTCAATTGTATATTATTGTTCTGTGGTTCAACAACCTGATTATTTTTAGGTAGAAATTTAAAGTTAAATGGCACCTGAGTATATTTAAAGAGGCCTGCAGCAGGAATTCAGCTGTCACAGACAGCATTCTGGCATTTGCTTGGGGATGATATCATTTTCAAAGGGCAAGAGTCAGCAATAGCAGGTCACTAAGCATTGCTGCAGGAAATCACTGATTCCTGGAAGTTATGACTGGTGTCTTGACACTCTGGAAGTTTTCCCAGACTACTTGGCTAAAGCAGCTAACATTTAATGTATGCCCTGTTCATATGTCTTTCCTTGCTCATCACAGAAGATGAAAGCAAGTGTGAACTATATCTTGGATCTAATTTTGCAGGAGACAGAATAACATTGTGTCCATTCAGTCAGTCATCCAACAAATAATCATTGGTAATTTACTATGTACCCAGGATTGTATTTGATGCTCAACATACAATGGGGAGGGGATACAAATATCCCATGTCTTCATGAAGCATAAGCCTTAATGGATAAGATTAACATTACTCAAATAATCATACAAATAATATAAAATTTCCGCTCTCATAAACACTGCCAATGGAAAGTCCATGGTGCTATCAGGGCAGACAAGAGGGAAACTGAATATAGTCAAGGAGGTAAGGGAGGGCTCCTCTGGAGATGAGACAATTGAGACCAAGTGAAAGGAGAGGGAGATCATTTCATACACTTCGAACAATATTGGCAAAGGCTCTGATGCAAAGGAGCACACTTTTGGGGGCTGACAGGTCAGTGTGGCTGAAGCAGAGAACAGGTTGTTTTAAGATGAGCTTCATGAGGTCCACCATACAGGGTTTTATACACCAAATTTAGAGCTCATATTCTCAGCCACATAGACAAAATTAGGGAAAACATACTTTAAAGAAGTAGTGGATGCTTATAAAAGAAACTAAAGTCAACACATTGATTTGCTAATATTGAGTGAAAAGAATAAAGCGAAAGTCTGAATACAATGCCAAAGGCATACAACAGTCTGTGTGCATAATACATAAGCAGTCCAACTAATAAACAGGGAGTTTCTACCATGTTGTGAGAAAATGTCTTCAAATAATACAAAAATTTACTAGAGGAAGACATTATGCAAGATGAAAAGAAGGAATAAAATCTGGAGAAAGCTTCATGGAAGAAGGCTGGGGGACAGTCAATAGAATTTCTAGAAATAGAACTGGAGGGTGTAGAGTTGAGTCTATCTAATCTAATAAAAGAGTAATATGCAAATTAACCCTCACTCTGTTACACCCACAAGCCACACCCACAAGACATGCCCACCAACCAATCAGGAGCAAATATGCAAATTAACTCAACTAAGTTGGCAGAGGCCATGGAACTGGAGTTGCCCTGGGTAATGGAGGAAGCCAGCGCCCTGCAGGCCCTGAGCTCTACTCAAGGCTACAAAGTTTCAATTATAGAAGATAAACAAACCCCAGATACCTGCCAGGCTGGGAGCTTGGGTTGCCAGGGGCAACCCAGGCTTCGAGCAGGGGACCAAGGCAATAAAGTTTCAATTATAGAAGTTAAATAAATCCCAGGTACCTGCTTCCAGCCAGGCACCGCAATAGGGACCCGAACCCTGAAGGGGCTGTGGGCAGCCTGAAAACAGCCCTCTGCCCCTCACTCAGGCTGGCCAGGCACGCCAGCAGGTGGACAACCCCTGAGGGGTCCCAGACTTCGAGAGGGCACAGGGACCCACCCACCTCCCGAGTGCACAAAATACTGGGCCTCTAGTTGACAATAAAAGCCAAACACCAAAAGTGGACCATGTTGGTCATCTTCAGGTGGAAACTCCAGTTAACTTGTGATACAGGTTGTACATGGAGATGGTATAACATTTCAATGTCTTAATTTATATAATACTCTACACTTTTATTATGCTAATTTATAATCTCAAAAATCTGTATTAATGAAAGGGTAATATGCTAATTAGATTGGTCCACCGGTTGTCTGATCCTCCTTCTGTACAAAGCCACGGTGGCGTGGGCCAAGGCAGAGGCAGTTAGGGGTGATCAGGCCAGCAGGGGAGAGCAGTGGTTAGGAGCCAGTGGTCCTGGATTGCGAGAAGGATGTCTAACTGGCACTTTAGACTTGATCTCTCAGGGCAGTCGGACATTCCCCCCAGGGATTCTGGATTGGAGAGAGTGCAGGCCCAAACTGAGGGCCCCCCCACCCCCAAGCATGAATTTCATGTACCAGGTCTCGAGAGAAATTTTGTATCACTCCAACAAATGTAATACTGTAAGAGAGGTAAGAAAGCTTTAGCATTATTTGCATTTTACTGAAATCTAGGGAATATAAATAATTTGACCAAGAACACACAATTAGCAAGTGACTGATTCAGAATAAAACACAGATCACAAATTTCCACTCCATTGTTCCACAAATTTCAATCATTCAGAATCCCTCTTTATGGTTTTGCCGGATCTGCACATCACTACATTGTCACATACTTAACTGTTTCTCTTTCAATCAATTTATTCTTTTCCTAAAAAAAAAAAAATTAAAAGGAAATTTTGTATCACTCCAATAAATGTAAACCAATATCATTTGCCACAAATTGAAGTTAGCCATAAATATAAAGACTTTAAAAAACAAACAATTGTAGATTGTCCTTTAGAAGACTCTGAGATATGAACATTTCTTTGTTAAAAAGAGAGATTAGCAAGTATTATAAAGGTTTTTAAAAACATGCTGGTGAGGGTATGGAGAAATGGAAACATTCTAATGTTCCCTGTGGTTGGAGTATAAATTGCAACAACCACTTTGGATAACATGCATATATACATATACTGGTTTGTACATTGAGTAGCCAGATTATTATGATCACCTGACATTTCTAGGCAAATTAGCTATAATTTCCCGCTGATCTTACTAGAGGCCTGGATGAGTGGGGTCCCTTGGGGTGGCCTTTGGGGATCGGGCCCCAGCTCATGCCCCAGGCTCATAACTCCTAAACCCCGCCTGGCATCCTGCTGTGGCCTGGCTCCAGCCCCTCACCTGCTCCACCATCCCTCTATCAGTCAGGGCTAGGCCCTCTTCCTGGCTCCCACCGTCTTTGGGGTGATCCGCGGGGCAATCACACCTGCCTTGTACTGGGGCCTCCACCATCCTGTCACAGTTCTGCTCTTGTCAGGGCCCATCAGGGCCAGCAGCACCTCCACTGCTGCCCACTGCCAGTGCCGCATTGCTGACATTCACCATGTTCTATGCCACCTCCTCGTGGTCAGTGCACACCATAGCAAGTGGTAGAATTTCTGGTTGAACAACTGCCTGAGGGGACAATTTTCATATTAAGCTTTTATTATATAGGATACACACACACACACACACACACACACACACACACACACTAGAGGACTAGAGGCCCGGTACACAAAAATTTGTGCACTTGGTGGTGTCTCTCAGCCAGGCTTGTGCCCTCTTGCAGTCTGGGGATGTCCACCTGCTGGCTTTTACCCGCTCCCCAGGGGATCAAGCCTAAGCTGGCAGTCAGATATCCCTCTGGCAGCCCAGGAGCACTCAGAGGATGTCCACTTGCCAGCAGGGAGCAGACCTAAGCTGCAGTCAAACATCCTTAATGCTGCTGAGAAGGCAGAAGAGGCAGAAGAGGCTCCCACCACCACCGCTGTATTGGCAGCCATCAGCCTGATTTGTGGCTGAGCAGAGCTCCCCCTGTGGCAGCACACTGACCACCAGGGGCAGCTCCTGCATTGAGCATCTGTCCTCTGGTGGTCAGTGTGTGTCATAGTGACCAGTCATTTCCAGTGGTTCTTCTGTTAGGGTCAATTTGCATATTACCCTTTTATTATATAGGATAGAGGCCTGGCGCATGGGTGGGGGCCAGCTGGT
>PVJC01018924.1:0-30789 GCA_004026665.1 Murina feae | reverse complement strand
ATTTTGTAATCCTTTGTCATTTTAAACATTCTTATGGAAAACTGGTATGATAAGTTTTGGGGAAACTTATGATGTAACGTCTGGAAAGTACATTACTGTTTTGAGTCTTGCTTCTCAAGGACAAGGATTTGTCTATTACTGTTTTCTATCCTTCTATCCAGGATGTATTACATGATTCTTGAATGTAAAAAGCAATGAAAGAGAGCATTAAAGCTACTAGTGAAATCAAAAGACCTGAACATTAAAGAGTTTATATGACTTTTCACTTTTATTTTATAATTAATATAGTATACATTGTCAAACAGATATATATATATTTGAACTAGTACAAGTACTTTTCTTTATCTAATTTTGTAATATTCTTCAAAAGACGGCTTGAATTTGGGATGGTTTACTTTAATATGTTACAATTATAACTTTAATAAATTTTTTACCCATAAATCAAGTGTAAAGGTACCATAGTGTAAAAGAGGCAAAGAACACAAACACAGATTCTGGAGCCAGGTTGCTTGGGTTCAAAGTGCAGATTGATCACTCTTTACTCTTTACTGGACAGGTACTTAAATTTTTCTTGAACTGTTTCTCCATCTATAAAATGGGAATGATCATAAAATTATGTCACAGAATTTTTATGAAGATTAAATGAATTAATATAAGTACTTAGAATAATGCCTTGTTCACAAAATTCTATATAATAAGAGGATAGTATGCAAATTGACCCTAACAGCAGAATGACCAGGAACAACAACCAGTTGCTATGAAGTGCACTGACCGCCAGGGAGCAGGTGCTCAATGCAGGAGCTGCCTCCTGGTAGTCAGTGCGCTTACACAGGGAAGCTCTGCTCAGCCACAAGCTGGGCTGATGGCTGTGAGCGCAGTGGTGGTGGTGGGAGCCTCTCCTGCCTTCTCAACAGCACTAAAGATGTCTGACTATTGCTCAGGAAGCGGGCCTAAGCTGGCTGTTGGACATCCCCAGAGGGCTCCTGGGCTGCCAGAGGGATGTCTGACTGCCAGCTTAGGCCTGGTCCCCTGGGGAGCGGGCCTGTGTCAGCAGGTGGACATCACAAGAGGGGTCTTAGATTGCAAGAGGGCACAGGCTGGACTGAAGCCCCCCCCAACCCCCCCCAACCCCCACCAAAAGAACGAATTTTTGTGTACCAGATCTCTAGTATACTACTGTATTTTCTGGCATATAAGATGACTTTTTAACCCAGGAAAATCTTCTCAAAAGTCAGGGGTCGTCTTATACGCCGGGTGTCATCTTATAGGGTGGGTGCTGAAATTTCTGAGCCGGACTGGAAAATCTGTGGTCGCTGCATACAGTGGGGGGAGCTCAAAAATGGCCGCACTCCATTCATTTCAGTGGAGCTGAATGGAGACTGCAAGTGTCTCCGGTCGGCTCCTTTTTGTGATGCATACGGTCTCTGTCCGGACTTTTTAACCCAGGAAAATCTTCTCAAAAGTTGGGGGTCGTCTTATACGCCCAGTTGTCTTATACACCGGAAAATATGGTATATGAATGATTTCTATTATGTATAGACTAGAGGCCTGGTGCACAAAAATTTGTGCACTTGAGAGGGGAGGTCCCTCAGCCAGGCCTGTGCCCTCTCGCAGTCTGGGACTCCTTGGGGGATGTCCACATGCTGGCTGGCTTAGGGCTGCTCCCCGGGGGATAGGGCCTAAGCTGGCAGTCAGATATCCCTCTGGCAGCCCAGGAGCCCTCGGGGGATGTCCACTTGCCAGCAGGGAGCAGGTCTAAGCTGTAGTCAGACATCCTTAGTGTTGTTGAGAAGGCGGGAGAGGCTCCCACCACCACCGCTGTACTGGCAGCCGTCAGCCTGGCTGTGGCTGAGCAGAGCACCCCCTGTGGGAGCGCACTGACCACCAGGGGGCAGCTCCAATGTTGAGCATCTGCTCCCTGATGGTCAGTGTGTGTCATAGTGACCATTCATTCCCAGTGATTCTGCTGTTAGGGTCAATTCGCATATTATCCTTTCATTATATAGGATAGAGGCCTGGTGCATGGGTGGGGGCTGGCTGGTTTGTCCTGAAGGGTGTCCCGGATCAGGGTGGCGTTCCTGCTGGGGTGCTTGGCCAGCTTGGGTGAGGGACTGCTGGCTGTTTGCAGGCTGGCCACACTTCCTTCAGGCTGGGGGTTCCTGCTGGGGTGCCTGGCCAGCCTGGGTGAAGGGCTAAGGGCTGTTTTCAGGCTGGCCACACCCCTTTCAGGATGGGGGTCCCTGCTGGGGTGCCTGGCAAGTCTGGGTGAGGGGCTAATGGCTGTTTGCAGGCTGGCCAAGCCCCCCAGCAGGCACCCTCACCCCATGAGGGTGTGGCAATCCTGGGTGAAGGGCTGATGGCTGTTTGCAGGCCTCCCAAGCTCCCAGCAAGGCTTGCTGGAAGCAGGTATCTGGGATTTATTTATCTTCTGTAGTTGAAACTTTGTTGTCTTGAGCGGAGGCCACAGACATCCAGGGCAAGTGGGAAGCTTGGCTTCCTCCATCGCCAGGGCACCAAGCCTCCTGCTTGCTCCAGCTCAGTGGCTGCCGGCCGCCATCTTGGTTGGGTTAATTTGCATATAGTTGCTCTGATTGGCTGGTAGGCGTGGCTTGGGTATAGCAGAGTGACACCAATTTGCATGTTTTTGTTTTATTAGTGTAGATTATTCTTGCTACTTTGATCTCAGACTTGCAGATAGCACTGTATATTTTTGACATTTTAATTGAAAAGGAAAAACAGCTTAAGACTATTTTAATATTTACATAGGAAGTAAAACTTAGTGATTGTATGAGTTATAAAAGTCAGAAATATAATGACCTATCTGATTGAAATATTAAAAATGGAACTTAGTTACTGGAGAAATTTGATATAGATGCTAAATGAAGTGATATGAAGGTATATTGTCTAGGTAAGCATTTTTTTGAGACCCTATCAAGGCAGATTTTTTTTTTTTTTTCCCTTTTACTTAGATTTATTTTATGCTGAATTTACTCCCGGGCCATAAGTTTTTGTTTCTTCAGTTTCTTCTGAGATACCTTTTTCTTCTGTGCAACCTCCTCTTCTGGTTTGGGAACAATCTGCTCCTTTTCCGTGAGGATCATCTCAATGTGGCAGGGCGAGCTCATGTACGGGTTAATCCGCCCATGAGCCCTGTAGGTTCTGCGCCGCATCTTGGGCGCTTTGTTCACCTGAATGTGCTCAATGACCAGAGAGTCTACATCTAAACCCTTAAGTTCAGCGTTGCTCTCGGCATTTTTAAGCATGTGCAGCAAAAAATTCAGCACTCTTTTTGGGCCACCGACCCTGTGTCCAGCCCCACTGTTTTGCCTGGGCGCACCTACCCACGCCCCCGTTGTAGCGGCGGAAGGGCACGCACTGCTTCTTTAAAGTGACATCCTTCAGATACTTGGTGGCCTTTCGAATATGCATGCCCTTGATGGCCTGGGCGGTCTCACGCGTGTTCTTGAAGTGCACGCGGAGGTTGGAGCCCCTGGATTTGCATGATTTCGTGGGGTTTCCTGGGTCTAGCGAGTAGCGAACCATCTTGAGAGGCCACCTACTGCCGCTTTGGGGGAAGAGGAAGAGCGGACTCAAGGCAGATATTTGAAAATAGAATCTGTAAGGTCTTCCTGTATTTCAGAGAAACTTGAACCATCAAAGTGAACAATAGTTTTAATATATCCATTATAAACTAGAGATTTTAAAAGAACCTTTATATTTTTCATACATATTTGTTAAGTATTCTAATCATTTTCAGTTGGAAAACACCATGAGAAGAATAAAAGCAAAAATTATGATACTAGATTTACTGGAATGATTCATTATGCATTCATTAGTATTTATTGAGCACTAGCTCTATATCTTGTGTTGTTCAGGGTTCTGGGGATATATTGGTGAGCAAAGAGCAAATCTTGTAATAGAACCATGCTTTATGAATGAATACTAGATACCTATGCAGAATAGTAGGTTGTTTCTATTGCTCTATTATGTCCCTTCACAAAAAATTTAACTGGATAGTCTTTTACCTATGGGGGTTGCTAAAAGTACCTGCAAAAAATGGCTAGAAATCTTGTAGAAGTATGTAGGAACATTATTGTAAATGCTAAGGAACTATATAGGATTTTCTAATATGATTCTGGGAATGTAGGTAGTGATACTTTCAGTTGTGGAATTTATTTGATTAAAGAAACAACTGCCAGCCTAGTGTCAATCTAGATATATTTTTTAACTAAAGACAAGTGTGAACTTAAAAAACATATACCTATATCTATATCTATATATCTATATCTATATCTATATCTATATCTATATCTATATCTATATCTATCTATTGATTTCAGAGAGAAAGGGAGAGGGAGAGATAGAAACATCATGATGAAAGAAAATCATTGATCGGCTGCCTCCTGCACACCCCGCACTGGGGATTGAGCCACAACCCGCACATGTGCCCTAACCGGGAATGGAACTGTGACCTCTTAGTTCATAGATGGACACTCAGCCCTTAAGCCACACCAACTGGGCAAGTGTGAACATTTTAAGGTGTTTTCTTAGAATGCAGGTAATCCTATATAATAAAAGGCTAATATCAATCGACTGAACAGTGGAAACTCTGATTCCTATGATGCGACTGACCACCAGGGGGCAGATGCTCAATGCAGGAGCTGCCCCCTGCTGGTCATTGCACACTCACAGGGAGAGAGCTGCTCAGCCAGAAGCCGGGCTCACAACTGGCTAGTGCAGTGGCGGTGGCAGGAATCTCTCCTGCCTCTGTGGCAGCACTAAGGATGTCTGACTCCCAGCTCAGGCCGTCTCCCCGCAGGGAGTGGGTCTAAGCCATCAGTTGGACATCCTTCAAGGGCTCCTGGAATGCAAGAGAGCTCAGGCCAGACCAAGGGACCCTACTCCCTGCCGAGTGCACGAATGTTGTGTACTGGGCCTCTAGTTAGTATGATAAAGAAATGAATGGGTAATATAAAATACTAGTGGCCCAGTGCACGAAATTCATGCACATTAAAAGGGGATTAATTAGAGGAAATATTTTAGTATTGCTATTTGCCCTTTCTCTATAATAGAAGTGTCAGAGATTCAAGAAAATTAGTAAAACGTATATGAAAATCTTCCTCCTGTCAGAATCTGGGGTGCACCATGGAACCCAGAGAGTCAAGTCTTCAACCACCCACGTGCACCTCAAAATCGCTTGAGACCCAGACCTGGCCAGTCCCACCCTGTCAAGCCCTGCCAGATGGGGGGGTGCAGCCTCAGGTCCCCTGGGTTCCAGGGCAGGGGGGGCACGGCCTGAGGTCCCCCATCAAGCCCTGCTGGGTAGAGGGAGTGGCCTGTGATCCCCCAGCCTGGCGCCAGGGCAGGGGGCACAGCCTGAGGTCCCCTGGCCTGGTGCTGGGGTGGGGGGCATGGCCTGAGGTCCCCTGGCCCAGCACCAGGGCAGAGGGAACTCCTTGAGGGCCCCCGTCAAGTCCCGCTGGGTGGGGGGCACAGCCTCAGGTCCCCTGGCCTAGGGCCAGAGTGGGGGCATGGCCTGAGGTCCCCTGGCCTGGCACCAGGGAAGAGGATGCAGCCTGAGTTCCTCTGGCCTGGTGCCAGGGCGGGGGGAGCAGCCTGAGGTCCCGTCAAGCCCCATGCAGGAGGTGGGTGGGCACGCAGCCTTAGGTCCCTGTTGATTGCTCCTTAAGGCTCGTTATGGGAACTTAGCCTCAGCTGTGGGTGCAAATGGACCAGAGTGATGGTCAATTTGCGTATTCCTTCTTTATTATATAGGATGAGGTTAGAGGAAAAATGTTTAGGAAAGAATAAGTTAGATAAGTTAAAAAATTATTAGAGTTTGAGATTTTTGCATGTAATTTTTGTGTCTATTTAAAAAAAATATATTTTATTGATTTTTTTACAGAGAGGAAGGGAGAGAGATAGAGAGTTAGAAACATTGATGAGAGAGAAACATCGATCAGCCGCCTCCTGCACACCTCCTACTGGGGATGTGCCTGCAACCAAGGTACATGCCCTTGACCGGAACCCGGGACCTTGCAGTCCGCAGGCCGACACTCCATCCACTGAGCCAAACCAGTTACAGTGTGTCTATTTTATTTGGACTAGGTACAAATAAAATTATATTTTTTAAACAAAATTTTCCTTAAAGGAAACCACTGAAGTTCTCTGTGATAACTATTTCTGTAATTAAGCAAAGGAAATGCTTTTGTCTTTTAAATAGGTATTAAAATTTACAGGTCAGTTAACAAAATTCGTTGAAATTCTGTTCACATGAAAGTGTTATTTTTACATAGCTGAAGATTGCATTTTCTGTTCATCTTTTCTGAGGTTTATAGAAGGATAATGCCAGAGTTGGAGGGATCTAAATTTTATAACTATTTAACTACTTTGAAAGAATGCAGTATAATATGCATTTATCTAATTCATGTGTACTTAGTTTTAATAAAATCTAGTTTAAAATCCTAATTTTAATAAAATCTAGTTTATTTATTTTCACAGGAGTTGGAAACCTTTTTTTTTTTTAAAAGAACCAGATAGTAGCTTAGGTTTTGTGAACTATATGGTCTCTGTCACAAGTTTTAAACTCTGCCACTGTAGCTTAAAACCTGTCATAGACAATATGCAAAAAAAGAACATGGCTATGTTTCAATAAAACTTTATTTACAAAAAGAGGCCACAGGCTTGATATGCAGCAAAGTTTGTGTATTCCTATTACTATAAGGAAATATAGGGAAGTGTTGTACTATTTTTTTTCCAATTTCCATTTTTGCCTCATTTTTAAAAAAAATATACTTTATTGATTTTTTACGGAGAGGAAGGGGAGAGGGATAGAGAGTTAGAAACATCGATGAGAGAGAAACATTGATCAGCTGCCTCCTGCACACTCCCCACTAGGGATGTGCCCACAACCAAGGTACATGCCTTTGACCAGAATCGAACTTGGGACCCTTGAGTCCACAGGCTGAGACTCTATCCACTGAGCCGTTTAGGGCCGTTTTTGCCTCATTTTAAGAAATATACAATAAAATGCTCCTATGCAAAATTGCAAAAGCATTGCCGTATAGATAAAACTGGAGGCTTTGGAAAAAGAATTGTTGCCATTATTTGCTCCTAAAAGTCAGCTGGTATAAGACAGTTCAGATTTTTATATTAAAGGAAGCTCAGGAGTTTCATTATGAAATTATGGAAATGCAAGATGTTTGAAAGTGTTAAATATTCTAAGGAAAGAATATTTCAGCCTATTAAAACTTAATTCAAGATATCAACAGGGGTTATACTTAAGTAGTAGATTTCTAGAGTTTTTTTTAATCCTACTCTTGGTTTTCCAAAATTTTTAAAAAGAAGTCAGATGACCTTTTCTTGCTTTTGTATGTCTATTTTATACTTTAAAGAGGACTAAATCTAACATTTTGTGCAACATAATGCATCACTTTTCTAGTGAATAAAGTGTGGTTTTAAAGTTTTATTGGTTATATGCTTAATGCCTCCCTTAAGTATATCAGATTTTTCTGTACTTGATTTATCATGCTTATTATTGAAAAGCATTGTTAAGCACCCATGTTATTTGGATGGTATTGCTAACATATACCTAGAGCTTAGAACTCTTTTGTTTTATTTTATTTTATATTTTTATTTATTTCAGGAGGGAGAGGGAGAGAGAAATAGAAACATGAATGATGAGAGAGAATCATTTATCCCCTGCCTCCTGCATGCCCCACACTGGGACCAAGCCTGCAACCTGGGTATGTGTCCTGACCAGGAATTGAACCATGACCTCCTGGTCCATAGGTCAATGCTCAACCATTGAGCCATGTCGGCAAGTCAGAACTGTTTGTTTTTATAGAAAACCAAATATTTCATATACCTATTAAAGTACTTTTTCTTCATTGACAGTTTATTTAATAAAATTTAAATGAGTTATGGCAAAATCTGTTTATCAATTATAGTAACTTAATAGCCAGATTTTCTTTATGCATAATCAAGTGGGGAAAAAATGTAATCTTTTAATTTTTTAGCTACAGATTTAAAGATTTAAATGGGAATTAATAAATCTTAATTTCCTCTAATAACTGAATGTAATTAGAAAAATGGGATGGCAGCAGAGTAGGAGGATGCTGCACAGACATGCTCCCAGGAACAAGCTGGAATTACAACTAAAATATGGAAAGGCTTCCTGAATAATCAATGGAAAACTCACAGGGAGAACCCTGATACCCAAGGACCGCATAGAGACTGGTAGGAGAGGTGGAGGTGGGAAAAGACTGGCTGGACACCCACAGATGGCAACTGAAGTCCTGGAGAGATATCTCAGCTGTGGAGGGGTGCAACTGAGAACTCTTGAGATCTAACCCCAAAACTTGGCTCCCCAGCAGAGCACCAAAACTAAGGAGGGTACCCACATAACATCTAGCTGTGAAAAGCAATGGGGTTCTGTTTGCCAGGGAGTGCACCCTCTTAAAGGCCCAGTGCACAAAACTTCCCTGTGGAGCCACCCACCTTGTGCTCTGGCAGAGGGAGGGTAAAGTGAACCAGAGCTGTGAGAGCAGAACCCAGGACTGGGGACTCAGGGGGTAGAGCTCAGAAGGCAGACACCTAAAGTTTCCTGGGCTGAGTCATTCCCTCACACCAAGGGTGGGGAGGTGGGGGGCGGGGGACATCTTTCCCACATAGACATCTGGCTTGCCTGGAGGGAAGATAATTGGCACACCCTACTGGAAAACACCTTGGCCTGAGGCCACTTAAGAGATTAAAAGTAGCTATTAGCCTCCAGGCAGAAGCAACTGCCCCAACCTGTTGAAAAAAACTCTTGCCACACCTGAGGACGATTGCCTCGGGGCAATTCAAGTCAGAATCCTGTTAGTCTGTAGACACAGGAGGATTTGAGACTTTACTTGATCCAGTTAGTCAGAAGCAGCCTTTAGCACTGACCTGCACTAGAGATTGAGAGGTATAGAGGATGTACCCAATACATAGTCACAAACCCAGACAATCAAAATAAGGAAACAACCCCCAAATGAAAGAACTAGAGAATTCTTCAGAAGAGAGAAATGAAGCAGGGATAAGAAATTTATCTGAAACAGATTTCAGAGTAATGATGGTAAAAATGCTCAATAGTATGAACAAATATAGTAACTGGACTGCAGCGCCAGTACCCCACCGAAGTGAGGACTGACACTGCAGCCCTGACCGGATGCAGAAGCAAGCTTTTATTCACAAAAACAGCAAAAGGTGACGCACAAAGTTTGTTGCTCTATTTCTCAACACAGGATACAGACTCATAAGTTTTGACTACAGCATGACTATTTTCTTATCTCTAGCAGTAGCAGTAAGTCCTACTGAGCTGCAAATGAGCTGGGGCAAGTTGACCTTTATAGAGCCAGCAGCTGCCATTCACACCCACTGATGGTGCCAAGTGATTGCGGCCAGCGCCAGGTTCCAGCAGCAGGTGCAAGCAGGGTTGGCGTCGGCAGTAGGTGCGAGTGCTAGGCAGGATTGTGGCGCGCAGGAGCAAAGAATTTTCAGTAACCACTGTAGGCTTGGCCCGATGACAGCAACCGGTACCCCACCTTGGTCTGGTGCCCCTGCTCACCTGTTCCAGCATCCCACTGCAGCCGATGCCCGCTATGTTCTGCACGCATCCCCTGGTAGTCAGTGCATGTCATAGTGACTGGTTGTTTGGTTGTTCCACTGGTCTATTTGCATATTAGGGTTATATATATATCCCTAATATGCAGATTGCCCCCTTGGGTAGTCATTTGACCTGGAGACTGGGAGTTTGACCGCTCGCTATGATGTATGTTGACCACCAGGGGGCAGCACAGAACATGGCAGGCGTTAGGGATGTGGCACTGGTAGTGGGCAGCAGTGGAGGCACTGTTGGCCCTGATAAGACTGGAACTGCAGCAGGATGGTGGAATAGGTGAATGGCTGGCACTAGGCCAAGGTGAGTGTGAGTGGGGGCCCTATCGCCCCGACAGTTGCCCTGCAGATGGTGACCAGTGGCCGGCAGGCCCTGATTGCTTGATCAGGACTGGGCCCTGGGCTGGGATGGGGAACTGAGGGTGGGTGGCGGCAACCAACTTCCTACAGCGGCCTCTTCCAGGTGAGCCGGGCTGCAGCTCCCGGGATCACAGGGTCCATTTGGGCTCCCCATGGGTTAGTGCAAGAGTGGGTCTGTGAGGCTGGCCAGGAGAGAGCGCGCTGCCCACCCGGCTTCTGTGTAGCGCTGTTGGATGACCGAGAGGCCCATACAGCATCTCGGCCCACGGCATCTGGCCATGCTCATTGCATCTCCATGTAGGGAGGTGCAGTGATGCAGGTGGAGGGGGGTGTGTGGGGGACCGGGGCCCAGGTGCTGTCCATGGCCCAGAGGTCAGCTGGGACTTGCTCTTCCATACCAGATGCTCGAGCTTTGATTGCCAGCCAAGCCTAGGGATTGCACCTGTGCAAGAATTTCATGCACCGGTCCTCTAGTTCATAACAACCAAAAGTTTCCCTCAGTGGATAAAGAAAATTTGGTGTGTACAAATAATGGTATTTATTAAGCCTTAAAAAGGAAGGAAATTTTGACACATGCTACAGCATGGATGAATTTTGAAGACATTATGCTAAGTGAAATAAGCCAGTCACAAAAGGAAAAATATAATTCACTTATATGAGGCACCTAGAGTAATCAGATTCATGAGACAGAGATGTTGGTTTCATAGAATGTTGGTTGCCAGAGGTTGAGGGGCAGAAGAAGATGGTGAGTTTATAGGGTAAAGTGCATAGTTTCAGTTTTGCAAGATGACAAAAGTTCTGGATCTGGAGATGGATGGGGGTGGTGATTGCAAAGAGGGAAGGGCTGGGAATGATTAATCTTTGTCTAGAGAGGCCTCAATTTTTGAAACTTTAGGATGAACTCACTCAAATAAGTCCTAGATTTTGATCACTATCTTAATAGCACAATCCCACTATACCTCACATATCTTAACCTTTCCCTACTCTATTCTGTTTTATCTGTTAGCAATTTGGAAAGATTGCTAATGGGAATGATATTCACATTATGGCTTATTATGAGGATTGTAATTATAATTTACAGTGAACCCAAATACCTATGAGTTTGAACCAGCCCTTCCTCCTTGCCTACTACTCTAGATTTTCTGAGTAAACTTGAGTTTGGTATTGACCTCTAGGAGTATTATGTATTCTTGCCTATTTAGCTTAGGTTATAGAACTTCCTAAGGGTCATTCTAGAATTGCTATGTGATTTTAAATGAATGATCTTTTCTCTTCCACATTTTTTTTATTTTTACTCTCATGTCAAAATAAATGTATTCATTGAAGAATATATTAGAAAATACAAACAGGTGAAAGATGATGGAAGATCATTGTTTTTTATGTAGTTTGTATAAAGTTTTCAGTACAGCTTTAAGGAAATAGTGTTTTAAACCTTGTAACTATGCAGCCAGTTTGGAATCTATACATATAAAGAGGTAATATGCTAATTGCCGTTACGGTGTTCCCGTAAAGACCAATTTGCATATTGATGCACACTGGGGGGGGGGGGGGAGGTGGTTGGAGCCAAGTTCCTAGGGATCTGATGAGAGTGCCTGACAGGAGCCTGGACTACAAAGAAGGAAGAGGAAGTGGCCACAGGGAACTCTTCCAATCCCCCTCCACGGACACCCTACCCCAGCCCCCTCACCTCTGGGGGTACCTGCAGGCTGACTGGATGGGGAGAAGACCCAGCTTCGGGGGTAGCTACAGCCTACACCTCTGACTGCCGATCTCTCCCCCCACCACTCCAGCCTGGGGCGCCCACAACAATAGCATGCTGGCGACCACCTGTCAGGGACCACCCATCAATACCCCTGAGGCACCCGGGGCTTGTGGCCCACCACTGCTGGGCCCCCTCCATTGAGGCCGGGCATGCCTCTCCTCCCTACAAATCCAGACCAGGGTGGAGGCAGGCCTGAGCGGCCCCCCAGGGTCAGACCCTTTCCCCACGATAGCAGCAGCACCATCTCCACAGCTGAAGCATGCTGAACCTCGCTGGGGGCGCTGCTAAACCTGCCCTCCTAGCCTGCCTGGCTTTGCCCTGGCCAGGCCCCACCCTACTCCAGGAGATGGGAGCCCCCCGCCTGAGCAGGTGCAGCTGCGAAACAGCCACACACAATTTAAAGAATGGTCCAAGCAGGAAGGTTTGACAGTTACTCCCCCTTCACACCGCCCCCCCTAGCGCCCCCTAACTCCCTGCCTCCAATCAGTGCCTCCAGGGATGACCACCACTACAGGGCCAGAGCCCACCCCTCCAAGGTCTGCGGAACCCTCTGCAAAGCTTCCATAGCTACTGTCCCAGGACACAATCATGCCCTCCTCCCCTAATCAGCACCTGCTACCTGTGAGGATACCTGTGGGCAGTTGGGGATGAGCAGGCTGGCTGGTGGGCGGGGAGGTGGGGGGTCGGGGGGGGGGGGAGGGGGACAGTTGGTGAGCAGGCCAGCGGGGGGTGCAGTTGGGGCGAGCAGGCTGGCAGTGGGGGGCCATTAGGGTGAGCAAGCCTGCAGGCAGAGTGGTTAGGGGCAGTCAGGCAGGCAGGCAGGTGAGTGGTTAGGAGCTAGGGGTGCAGGATTGAGCCTAAACTGGCAGTTGGACATCCCTCGAGGGTTCCCAGATTGGTGAGGGTGCAGGCTGGGCTGAGGAACACCCCCCCCCCCACCATCACCTGAATGAATTTCATGCACCAGGTCACTAGTTAATAGAATAATTGATTATCCAAGCAACTGTATTATAGTATTGTCATGCAGATTTAATAATGTATTGGTACATGTGGTAAGTTAGAAACCCGTTTGTGTTATTTGAAGTGACAACTTAGAAATTATTTTACATAGATAATTAGAAGCTTTCAAAATGTTGTTTCAGAATCTTATTTTTGAAAAAACAAACAAAAAAGAATAGTCATTTATCAGAAAATGAGAGGAAGGATGGTATGTTAGCCATTTAAATGTGCACCTTGTTACTATGGATTAATTTAATATCTTTTTGAAATTCATTATTTTTTTGCTATTGCCAGCACCTTCAACTTCTAAGCTAAAGCTTGTGCATATATACACTCAACAAGTAAACACACATGCGTGTTTTTTTTTTCATTTGTAATTGTATCAAAGTTTTTACTCTCTAGAAAGTTCAGCAACAGAGTAATCCTTAGTCATGGTGATTATACAGTTACCGTTCAGATCCTGAGGGAGGGACATTTGGAATAATGGCATTGTACCAGGTCTTTGCATGTTGCTTCATCAGCATAAAATAGTATCTAAGTCTTATTATCTCAGCATAATGTCTGAATTGAAGAATTTTGTCACCTTTACGCACCAGGGACAGACATATCTGGTTGAATACTTTCAACACAAATTAATAAACGAGATTTTATCAATAAATATTACGTTAGCCCGTCCCACGTGGCTCAGTGGTTGAGTGTTGACCTGTAAACCAGGAGATCACAGATTCCCATGTTGTGGGTTCAGTCCTCAGTGGGAAGTGTGTAGGAGGCAGCTATCCAGTGATTCTCTCTAATCATTGATATTTCTATCTTTTTCTCCCTCTTCTTCTTTTGTGAAATTAATAAAAAATAAATATTAGTTTATAGTAGCTGTGTCCTTTACTTTAAATTTCTTAAAATATTCTATGGATTCAGAAAGCAGTTACCTGACTCAATTTATATTTGTGTTAGTGCTGCTCTAGATGCACAGGGAACTCATGAATTAGGCTGTTAAATAATAGAGGAGCATCTTAAAAAGGAAGTGACCTTGCCCTGGCTGGTTTAGCTCAGTGGATAGAGTGTCGGCCTGCAGACTGAAGGGTCTTGGGGTCGATTCTGGTCAAGGGCACATATCTGGGTTGCGAGCTCCTTCCCCAGTGGGGGCTGTACTAGAGGCAGCTGATCTGTGATTCCTTCTCATCAGTGATGTTTCTCTCTCTCTCCCCCTTCCTCTCTAAAATCAATAAAAATATATTTTAAAAAAGTGACCTTTGAACCAGCTTTGTATGATTTTATACATGGTTTATTGGTTGATTGTTGGGACCGGATATCCCAGATAGAGGGGTAAAGAAAAGATTTGAAGGTAATTGAGATAGTCTGACATTACTAGTAGAGTTATGAATAATATGGAGGCTTTGGAGCAAATAATATATAGAGAAAGGAGGATAATAAATGAGGAGAAAAACTTATTTGGGATTGGAGTGATCAAGAGTCTTAAATTCTCTGCCGTGATATTTGAATGACTTCTGTAGTGAATGAAGTATTTATTAATGTTTTTAAGCAGGTGAGTAACAAGATCAGATTTGTGTTTTTAGAGAATAAGTATTGGTACTGTGAAGGATCAGTTGCACAAGGTGAAGAAATAGAGGCATTCATCATTCAGCAAAAAATATAAAGAGGACCTAGACTAACATGGTTATTTTGGGATAAGAATGGAAGGAATTCAAGATATCTCAGGAGGAAGATTAGTAGAACTGTGTTGGGGTAAAGAGAAAAGACACAAGATGGCTTTGAAATTTCTGAGTAGCTTATGATGCTATTATTTGAACTGGTGAATATGCAAGAATGGTGTGTGGTAAAAAGAAGAGGGAGTGGAGGTGAAGGGAGAGGGAAGAGAAAGGAGATAAGGGAGTAGTACTCAAGGACAAATTGCTTACAGAAAATGACTTTTTGGCAAATCTTTTACCTGTGATAAATAATTGCAGACACCTTTATTACTTTGTTCATCCCTTTTATGAGGGCTTTTCACAATGGTGTCTGTCATCTCTTACTTATCCACCCTGTGAGTACAGATATTCTTTAGCTACCAGTGTTTTTACTTTATAGCATGGTACTATTTGTAACTATTGCACTATTGTCTGTTTGCAGCTATTCTTACAGGTTTGTAGCACAGAAATTATTTCATCAATATGTTCATGTATGGCATATTGCTTTCTACAGATAAACATTTGTCAGGCCTCACAGCTTTCCTACTTCGGACCTGTGTTATTATTGTCTATGTCAAAAGAGGAGACAAAAATGGTGACAGACATTTGATGGTTTGACGGTTATTGCCTAAGGGAGGGTGGGTTCAGTTTTAGTATATGAATATAAAGTATCAAATCCTATAGGAGTTGAGTCACCTTGAGTAGCAATAATTAGGTAACCACCTGGAAAAAAAACAACAGGAAAATTTATTTACTATGAAAATTATATCAAAGCTTTTTACAGTTTCATTTTTGAAAGACTGCTTTTCATTTCTTTATGTCAGCTAAAAACAGAGTTTGAATGTGCTTGAATGTCCATTATTTTTCTTTGTTTGCTAGGCTTCCTCCTGCTTTCCTTTATAGATCTATTTAAACCTATCCGCTGAACCCTTTCTGAACACCGTGTCTCGCAGTCTTCCTGTTTAGTGTCACTCTTTTGTGCACCCAGAGCATCCTGTACACACACTTCACTGTAGCACTTAGCTCATGCCACTGAAATAGTTTTCTTCCTCTTTATACTAAGGCTTCTGGCTCGTAAGGACAAGGATTGTCTTATTTTCATCTCCTACCTATCTCCCACATAACTCATAATTAGTTTTTAAATGTTAGCTAAATAAGTAAATCATAGAAAATATCAGTATGCTCTATAGAACTTAAAGTCTCAGTGTCATCATGCTTTAAGATATGAACACTGTAATTTGTAAGATTATGTTTTAAAATAATGAAACAGGATAATATATGTCTCCCCCTCCCCTCCCTAAAATTTGGCTTTTGGTTAAAAGATTGCCTTATGAAAGGTTGTATTTTTCAGTTAAAATTAATATGGAGGAGGAACCAAGATGACATTGTAGGTAAACACCGAGAGTCACATCCTCCCACAAACAAATCTGGCTGGATGGAAGTCTTACAACTAGAGAATTAAATAAGAAAACACATTGAGACTGGCAGGAGGGGTGGAAGTGAGGAATGAGCTGATCCGACATGCATGTATGGTGTGTGTCTTTACTTGGGAGGGATATCTTGACTGAGGAGGCCTCCTGTGTGGAAAAAGGAGTCCCAGTTGCACACCATGCCCCCAGCTCAGGGTTCCAGTTCCAGGAAGAGAAGTTTCCATAATTTCACGCTGTAAAAACCAGCCGGGATTGAGGCTGAGGGAAACAGGGCCGCTAAGATTCCCAGGCATTCCTCTTAAAGGGCCAGTGCACGGATTTACTCAGACTCACTTTCACTGAGCTACAGCACTAGGGCAGCAGCTTGAAAGGATCTAGGGATACAGAGGGGGGAACTATATTGTCTGGCATCAGGGCAGCTTGCTCCCAGACAAAAGTGCTGGGACCTCCCCCCCACAGAGCTGACTGGCAGGTGCCATATCTTGAGTCTCCATCAAGCTGGCCCGCCCAGTTTCCCAGTGCCTAATGATTCCCTGATAATCCACCCACCCAATTTGCTGCCCCACCCAAACTGTTTGTGGAGTCTTTTCTATATAAGTGGCCTGTTCTGGTTCAGGCTTCAGAGATTTCCTAAAATCTCTCAAACAAGCAGCAGCTGGACTCATTGTGCCCCAAACCTCCAGTAAGGGGCCTCATACCTGGCACTAGCAGCACTTGCAAGGTTCACAGTTTGGCCTTTCCTGGGTACCTCCTAGCCAACACATATAGCAGCCATCTGCAGATTGCTTTGTAACTTAGGCTGGGTGGCCCGAAGGAGGGCATAGATAGGAGCTGACTTTGCACCTCCTGGGAGGCCCCAAAGCTCATGCACCTGGTGGACAGCTTCACACCATACCAGATTACAACTCTACTAAATCCAGGAGTGACACACTTAAGGGGTGGGCTCTGTGAACACCAAAGCCCCACTGAAGCAAATCCTGCTTCATAGGGGTGTTGTCTACACAGCAGTTCCTCCGTTGTAGTCACAGCTGGTCCTCATAGAAAATTGGCGTTCCTCCAAGTGATATCAACAGCAGTCAAGACTCAGCTACAACAGGACAGTGCACACAGACCACACAGAGGCACACCTAGAGTGCCCAGATCAGGTGACTGGGGAGGTTGAGCCACTGGGCCCTGCTGGAAACCTCCTATACAAAGCCACTACCAATTCTAGGGGACATAGCAGCTCTACCCAATACATACTAGTAGAAACAAGCATAGGGAAGCAGCCAAAATGTGGAGACAAAGAAACATGTCATAATGAAAGAACAGAAGAAACCTTCAGAATAAGAACTAAATGTAAGTAAGAAAGCTGCTACATACAGAGTTCAAAACAATGGTTATAAGGATGCTGAAGGAACTTAATGAAAGCTTCAAGGATCTTAGTGAGAATGTCAAGGAACTTACTGAGAATCTCAAGTAAAGTAGACATCAGAGACATGAAAAAGGACAAGTCAGAAATGAAGAATATACTAACTGAAATGAATAAGTTACAGAGAATCAGCAGTAGAGTAGAGGATACCGAAAATCAAATCAGCGATTTGGAATATAAGAAAGCAAAAAACACCCAGTCAAAGGAGGAAAACAAAAATAGAATACAAAAATATGAAGATGATGTAAGGAGTCTCTGGGACAACTTCAAATGTACCAACATTTTCATTGGGCTTGCAAGAAGGAGAAGAGAAGGAGCAAAAAACTGAAAAACTATTTGAAAAAATAATGACAGAAAACTTCCCTTACCTGGTGAAAGAAATACATTTACAAGTTTAGAAAGCACAGAGAGTTCCAAACAAGATAAACCCAATGAGGCCCACACCAAGACAGGTCATAATTAAAATGCCAAAGGTTAAAGACAATCTTAAAAACAGCAAGAGAAACACAAGTACCTACAAAGGAGCTCCCATGTGACTATTAGCTAATTTTTTTTCAACAGAAACCGCATGCCAGAAGGGAGTGGCAAAAAATTTTCAAAGTGATGAAAAGAAAGGACTTACAACCAAGATTACTTTACCCATCAAAGTAATTGAAAGCTATCATTCAGAATTGAAGGTCAGATAAGGAGCTTCATAGACAAGAAAAAGCTAATGGAGTTCATCACCACAAACCAGTATTGCAAGAAATGTTAAAGGGTCTTCTTGAAGAAGGGGAAAGGGGAGGGGGAACAATAAAATGGCAATAAATACATATTTGTCAGCAAGTAAGTCTAAAAATCAAAATAAGAGAATAAGGAATTTCATGAACAAAATAAACTGATGAATAAAATAGAACCAGAGGCATAGAAACATGGAACATACATATAAATCTTAGAGGGAAGGGAATATGGGGTGGGGGAAGAGATTGACCAAAGAACTGATATGCATACATGCATTATCCATGGACACACAATAGAGTGGTGAAGGTCTGGGGTGGGACAGGATCTGGATGGAGGAGGGCAATGGGGGGAAAAAGGGTGGTGGATACCTGTAATACTCTCAAGAACAAAGATATAAAACAATTAATATATATTTTCAGTAGTGAAACTAAAAGTATACTTTTAACTGAATGTTGGCTTATTGACAGGTTTTTTGTTGTTTTCTGTTCTGTTCAGTGGTCCAGTGTTATAATAATTAGCCACCATAGTAAGGCAGAGTTTAAGCAAAAAATTACCAAAGGCACATAAATGTCTTCTTCCCACATAAAATAGAATTTAAAAAATAATGTAAGTTTTGATCTGGAGTCTGATACTTTGGTAAAGATGTTTTCACCTCCTAAATTGACATCAAAGTTATGATAAACAATAAAGACTTGTATTAATCACTAGAGATCTGGTGTACGAAAATTTGTGCATGGGGTTAAGGGCCCCTCAGCCCGGCCTTCCCCCTCTCACAGTCCAAGAGCTCTCAGGGGATGTCCTCCTCTTTGGGAGGCAACTGGGCTGATCAGGGGAATGCGCTGCCCCCATCAACCCACTGCTGCTACCACTGCTGGCCACAGCAGCTGCTGGCCCTCAGCGCTCGCTTCTTAGCGCTGGCCCCGCCCCTGCCTACAGGTGGGTGGGGGGCGATCTGGGACCAGGCCAGCTGGGGGAGGGCTGTGGGGGGTTGAAGCATAGCAGGTTGCACCTTGTCCAGCCTCTGCAGAGATGAGGCACCTAGACTGGGCCCACACTGCTACCTCTGTGGCTGTCTCTGTTGAAGGGGATGTGGTGCTGCCTGCTCGAGCGCCGCCTGCTTGCGCCGGCACCGCTTGCCGCCTCTGCAAAAGGGGCCGCGGCACTGGGCCGGTACAGTGCCACCTCTCCCACGTGGCATCATACCCACCCACCTCTCCCACGTGGCGCCGGTCCTAGGCCTTCCCAGCCACTGTGGCTTTGTCCAGATGGACGTCCTGAAGATGTCCTCCCTAATTAGTATATTACCCTTTTATTAATATAGATTCAGTAATATAAGTGTAATCTTGTATATATAGTAAGGTAGATACCTCAGTATTGAGTAGCATATGTTTTTAGGAGATGAGGTATATAATCTGCCAATATCTGAAATTTATTTTAGAAACAATTTTGAGCTACATGAATTCAAAAATAAAAAGGGGACAAATCTCAATCCTTTTGGTATTAAAAAATAAAGACTCAGGTACAATTTAAATTTACCTGCTTTATGGTTCTCCAATTTTTTCTTTCTGTGGCTAGTGGGAGGACTATTTAGTTCTATGTATAGATAAAGTGGAACAGGTCAAGTCTTTTTTTAAAAGTAAAATTAGGTCATGTGCAGAGGTACTACTCCCAATTTAGTTGTTAATTAATGACAATTATAGCCTATAAAATGAACTTTGTTTTCTTGTTCTCCTTTTAAATGTGTGTGTGTTTTTTTTAACCCCATGGGAGACATAAAAAATTAACTTATTTTTGTTGGTAACAATTCATGAAGTTGTTCAATTGAAGTGTAGAATACTTCTTATAAATATAAGAAAACTAATTTTTTGACTCATTTATTAGAAACTAGAAACCTGGTGCAGAAATTCATGCACTTGGGGAGGAGGGTGGTCCCTTAGCTTGGCCTGCACCCTCTCACAGTCCAGGAGCCCTCGGAGATGTCCAGCTGCCCTGGAGGCGGCAAAGGCTCCCACCACCACTGCTGCACTTGCCAGCCATGAGCCAGGCTTCTGGATGAGCATTGCTCCCCCTGTGGGAGCACATTGACCATCAGGGGGGCAGCTCCTGCGTTGAGCTTCTGCCCCCTGGTGGCCAGTGTGCATCATAGCGAACAGTTGTTCTACTGTTCAGTCAATTTGCATATTAGCCTTTTATTATATAGGCTACTTTTGTTGTTTATTTTATTTATTTTAACTCTTCTTCCTTTCACTTACCTGCATAGTAAGAAGCAGCTGGTGGTATGTGGACTTCAGAATTGACTTTTAATTATATGTTTCATAATACAAATTTATTGAGCGAGGGCAACCAGTTTGCCCTAAGCGCACGCAGAAAGATAAAGTTCTATTGGTGTTTTCTGAACAATAGTATACATATAAATCACATAAAGTACTTAAAAAAATACCGATTCTTGTCTACCACTCGAATCACTATCTCCCACCTCCCAGTAACTCTGGGATATGGCCCAAGAATTTTAATAAGCACCCTAGGCCCTAGCTGGTTTGGCTCAGTGGACAAAGCATTGGCCCACAGGCTGATAGGTCCTAGGTTCAATTCTGGCCAAAGGCACGTACATTAGTTGCAGGCTTGATTCCCAGCTTTGATCAGAGTGCATGCGGGAGGCAACCAATCCATGTGCTTCTCTCATATTGATGTCTCTGTGTTTTTTTCTCTCTGTCTCTCCTCCTCCCTTCCACTCTCTCTAAAAATCAATGGAAAAATATTCTCAGGTGAGGATGAACAAGAGCAAAAAAAGGAATGTGTACTAATAAGTACCCTAGGTGAGTGATATAGGTGAGCCATTGACCAGTCCTTAGGAAACATTAATTTAATTAGTGTTAATACTATTGTTCTCAATTTTATGAGTCACTGGACTAGTTAGATGCCCCAGATTCTTCCCTCAATTAAACTCCCAGAGTAATAATTTTTATTTTAACAAAATTGGGAAATAAAGCACATAGAAAACAAATAATACATAAATCCCATTGTCCAGAGAATACTGTTGTTTCAGTTTATTTTTCTTCATACTTTAAAAATTTTAAAGTTTAATTGGAAATTAGAAGCAGTTTTATATGCTCCTTTTCTCATTGTCCTCAAAAATTTTTACCATATTATTAAATCATTAACATTTATAGTGCTTATACAGTATTACCTCATATATTGGATTATTGTTTACTTAACTGTTCCTCTGTTGGATTTTTAAATCATTTCTAATTTACATCTGATAAATAACATTGGAATGAACATTTTTGTGGGAAATTTTTTCTTTTTGTGTTGAGGATTCCCTTTCCCACTTGGCTGAGGGTCCTAAAAATACTTTTAAAAGGTTTTGGGAGATAGCTGTACTACTGTCAACATAAAAATATATTTAGAAAAAACTTTTGAAACATAACGCCAAACTATTTTCCAAAAAGTTTCAGCTAATTAAAATTAGTAGCAGTAAAGTTGTTACATTGTACCTTCACCAGCATTGAGTGTGTGTCCCTCAGCCCAGCCTGCACCCTCTTCAATCAGGGACCCCTCTAGAGGCTCCTTACACTACCTTCATATTTTTGGATTCTTTTTCCTTTTTGTTCTTCTGATTAGGTTTTGTTTTTTTTTGGTTTTATTTTTGTTTTTGTTTTTTATTTTTTTGCTTTCTCACATTTCGAATTGTTTATTTGATTCTTGGAATTCTTTACTGTTGAAACCCTGTATATTATTCTTTATTTCAGTCAGTGTATGCTTAATTTCTGACTGGTCCTTTCCCTTTTTTTTTTTGGCATTCTCTCTAAGATTCTTGAAAATCTCACTAAATCCCTTGAAGGCCTTCTGGAGCTTCTTGAGTAACCTTATAACCATGGTTTTGAACTCCTATATCCAGTAGTTTGCTTTCTTCCATTTCTTTCATTTGACATATTTGTCTCTGCATTTGGGCTGCTTCCCTGTGTTTGTTTCTGTGTACTGGATAGAGCTGCTGTGTCTCTTGGAATTGGTAGAGTGGCCTTGTGTAGGAGGTGTCCTATAGGGCCCAGTGGCTCAATCTCCCCAGTCACCTGAGCTGGGCACTCTAGGTGCGCCCCTGAGTGGTCTGTGTGCACTGTCCTGTTATAATTGAGACTTGATTGCTGTTGGTGTCACTGGGAGGAATTGATTTCCAGGCCAATTGGCTGTAAGGACTAGCTACGACTACAGTGGGAGAGCTGCTGTGCAGGAGACACGCCAGTGGAGCAGGACTTGCTTCAGTAGGGCTTTAGTGCCCACTGCTGCCCCATGTCGCTTATGGATGTGTAGGGTTGTAATCTGGTATGGTCTGACACTGTCCAGTGGGTATACTGTCTCTTGGTTCTCTAGGGAGGTGCAAAATCGCCACTATCTGGGGCCACCCAGCAGGAACTACAGAGATATTTGCAGATTCCTCTTATTTGTATCAAGTTTGGAAGTGTCCAGGTGAGGACCAGCTGTGAAGCAAGACAGGCTGGTGCTAGTACTGGGTTTTGGGCCTTTAATTGATAGGTTTGGGACTTCCTGATGCAGTTGCAGGTTGTTTGAGAGATTTTAGAAAGTATGAAACCTAATCAAGGACAGGCCATTCATATGAAAAAGCTGCTGCATCCAGGTTGGATGGGGCTATAAATTGGATGAGGTGGGGTCTCAGGGACTCACCAGGGAGGAACAAACAGAAATGGCTGCCAGTCAGCCCTACCACTGGGGAGGTCCCAGCATAGGAACAGTGACCCCTACCAGCATCTCTGTCTGGGAGAAAGCTGCCCCTAAGTTCTTGCCCTGATGCCAGATAATACAGTTCCTTCTTAGATGTGTCTGTCCCCTAGAGTCTTGCCCTGGTGCTAGAGCTCAGAGGAAGTGAGACCTTATAAGTTCAGTTAGTGTGCTGGCCCTTTAAGAGGAATAGCTGTGTCTCCAGCAGCATCGATGTCACTGAACCCCAAACCTTGTTGTTTTTTACAGTTGTAGTTACAGGAACTTCTTTTCCCAGCTCTGGAACTCTGAGTTGGGGGTCTGTTGTTGCTGCTTTTCACCCACAGCTTCTGCGGAGACGATCTCTCTCCTGATTTTATATATATATCTCCTACCTAATAAAAGAGTAGTGTGCAAATTAGGCGTCACTCCGTCACAAAGATGGCCACCCCTATGGCCACAAGATGGTGGCACACAGTCTGGCTCAGCACCACCACTGAAATGGTCAGGCCTGTTAGCCAGGCAGGTGGCGGGGGAGGCGGGGGGCCCGAGGGGCGGAACAGGCAATCAGGAGGCTGGGGGTCCCCTGCCCAGGGCAGAGGCCTTTGCTAAGGCTTTAGGCATGGGTAAGGGAGGAGCCGGTGATTGGAGGGGGCAAGGGCAGAGCTGGTGATTGCAGGGGGCAAGGGCAGAACCGGTGATCAGAGGGGTATGAGGGTGCCCTACCCAGGCATAAGGCCTGGGTCAGAGGTCTCAGGCCTGGGCAGGGGAAAGGCCAGAGATTGCAGGGGCATGGGCTCTGCAGAGCCAGCGATCAGAGGGGCAGGGGTGGAGCCTGTGATTGCAGGGGTCTGGGCATGGATGGAGCCGGCAATGCAGGGGTCTGAGGTCCCCTGCCCAGGCCTGTAGCCTTGGCCAGAGGCAGCAGTGGGGCAAGGGCAGAGCCCACAATCTCAGGGCCTGGGCAGGGGCAGAGCCGGTGATCGGAGGGGCAGGGGCGGAGCCCGTGATTGGAGGGGCCTGGGGGTCCCCTGCCCAGGCCTGCAGCCTTGGCCAGAGGCTGCCAGTGAGTCAACAAGGGCAGAGCTGGCCATGGCAGGGGGCAGGATCAGAGCCAGTGATCACAGAGGCCTGGGCTCTGTGAAGCCGGCAATCGGAGTGGCTTGGAGGTCTTCTGCCCAGGCCTGCAGCCTCAGGCAGAGACTACAGCCCTGGGCAGGGGCAGAGCCAGTGATCACAGGGATCTGGGGTCCCCTGCCCAGGCCTGCATCCTCGTCTAGAACTTAGGCCTGGGCAGGGGTGGAGCTGGGATTGGAGGGGCAAGGATGGAGTCGGTGATTGGAGTGAACTACAGAGGAAACACCTTTTCTTACCGCTCATTGGCTAAGCTCCCTGTATGCCACTGGTAATATTCTTAGTAACTTGATTAATAAGAATCCCTAAAGGTGATCTAGGGTTTTTCCACCACACTCCTGGAGAAAAAAAATGAAGGTCGACTGCTGGAGGGCTAAGAAATGTCATATCCTGCCCTAGCTTGTTTGGCTCAGTGCATAATGCCTCAGCCTGCTGACTGCAGGGTCTGGGTTCAATTCTGACCAAAGGCATGTACCTAGGTTACAGGCTCCTCCCTGGCCAAGGCCCAGGTCAGGGCATATGCAGGAAGCAACCAATCAAAGTGTTCCTATCACTTTGATGTTTCTTTCTGTTTTTCTCTTTCCTTCCACATTCTCTAAAAATCAATGGAAACATATCGTCAGGTGAGGAAAAAAAAAAAAAAAAAAAAGAAGGGAAGAAAGAAATGTCATATCCTATGAAAGACACATTTTGAAAATGCATAGAGAAAGTTGTCATTGCCCCAACTGGTTTGGCTCAGTAGATAGAGCGTCCGCCTGCAGACTGAAGAGACCCAGGTTCGATTCTGGTCAAAGGCATGTATCTTGGTTGCAGGCATATCCCCAGTGGGGGGGTGTGCAGGGGGCAACTGATCGATGTTTCTCTCTCATCAATGTTTCTAACTCTATCCCTTTCCCTTCCTCTCTGTAAAGAATCAATAAAATATATTAAAAATGTTGTCATTTCTTCATGGTGAAGTGACTGTAGTTCGTGTTGATGAACATACCTTGGTGGCTGTGGTGACTGGCAGTGGCTGCAGCAGCAGGGTGATGTGGCTGATGGCTTCCCCTGATTAGCCTGATTGCCTCCCACAAAGGAAGGCCAAACTGCGGCTTAGGCCCACTCCCCACGGAGAGCAGGGAGCAGGCCTAAGCCCTCAGTATGACACCCCCTGAGGGTTCCCAATATGTGAGAGGGGGCAGGTTGGGCTGAGGGAACCCCTCCCCACCCCAGTGCATGAATTTCGTGAACCTTTTTATACATATAAAAAGGCACATGTGGGTGTTGGTCCAGCCCATTCCACACCTCCGATTATTCACCCCTCTCCCTCCTACCGGTCTCAATATGCTTTCTTCTTTTCTTCTCTAGTTGTAGGACTTACATTCAGCCACCTTTTAGACGGTTCTGCATGATTGTTCTGTATTTTAGTTGTAATTTTGATGTGGTTGTGGGAGGTAGCCAGTACAGGCATTTATGTCGCTATCTTTGTTCTCTTCTGATTTAATTTATAAAGCAACTCCTTAGTATTCTTCAGGGTTCTGTTTTTCTCTTGCTCTCATTCTGTGTACTATCTTCATTTAGTGGCTCCATTGATTTCTTTGCTGAGCTCCAATCTGTATATCTAATAATCTGAGCATTTTCACCTGGATTTTCAAAAGGTATATGAACTTAATGCAGTCTAAATGGAACTCTTCTTTGCTCCTCTCTTTTTATCCTGTTTTTCATCTTAACATTATTTAATCTATAGTTAAAAGCACACATAACAAAAAAATATGCTTCACATAAAGAATCTGTATGTTAATTTAACTTTCTAATTATTTCTTGAATCTGGTTCTGGTTCTCCATTTCTACTATTCTTGTCCTGTCACATCTTTGTTCGTCTTGTTTCTATATTCTCGTACCAGCCTCTTAACTCTGTCTCTAGTTGTGGCCCTCTAAAATCTGTAATATTTCTAAATTTTAAATCAGAATGTACTTACTGACATAAAGTCTTCACTAGTTCTCTAAATGCTACTAGAAAATGGCATGTTTTTTTTACATGACATAAAAACTCTCCTTATTCTGTCATTTGCTTCTCCTTAGATATTTATCTTGCTGCTTCTTTTGTGTACTCTGTGAGTCAGCATCATTCCTGACTTTTCCCCCCTCAAACTTTTGTCCTTGCTGACTCCTGTATCCCCAGTTTTTACCTGACTAACTCTTATGTCTAAGCCGTAATTACTTGTTTTCAGGTCACTTCCTTTTTGCTCCCATGATATCACATGTGTAACATCAGCATTGTGCCAATTACGTGTGTAAATGATACTTTTTTTATTTTTCAAAATTTTATTTTGTTTAAAATATTACAAATAGTAGTTCATATGTCTCCTTCCCCCCCCCCCCCATTGATCTTCCCATGGCCTCCTCTACCACCCAGCACATGCCCTCAAACCTCCTCCCCCCCAGTGTCTTGCTTTCATTGGTTATGCTTATATGCATGCATACAGGTACCTCGGTTAATTTCTTACCTCCCCCACCCCTCAACCTTCCCCAGCCTTCCCGCTGTAGTTTAACAGTCTGTTCGATGCTTCTCTGCCTCTGTATCTATTTTTGTTTATCAGTTCATAATGTTTTTCCCCCCTATATTATTGAGGTCTTAAGGCATAATTTTTTTATTCATAGTTGTAATATTTACACCTAGCTTAGTTGACACTCATTTTTTAGGTAGTTTCTATCTTAGGTGCTGGCACAACTGCCCATTCTTTTATCCAAACTGGAAATGTGGGTGTTTTCTTCGATTCCTCACATGTAACCAGTTCCAAATCTTTAATTTTGCTTTTACTTGGGCATGTGTGATTGTATTCTTTTGTTCACGTGTGTGTTCCTTTCTTCCTTCATTCATTCAGTAAATTTCATTAAGTGCTACTGTGTGCTAGGCATTATACTAACCATATCATGTGCTAAAAATTGCATTGAATTTGTAGCATTTATACTAGTAGATTATTGGAGAAGTACTTGTTTACAAAGTTTAGTTCCATTTAGGAATAAAGGTGTATATATTCAAGTATAATTTTCAGTGCCTAAGGAAAGTTTTATTAATATTCCTCACTTGGTTTTCTACTTTTCTTTTAGAGCTTATATATCAGTTGTTTTCCTAGTGTGAATGAGATTTTTTTTATTCTGTTAATTCCAACTTGTCATTGCTCATATATGGGAAACTGACTAGATGATCTTGTATCTGGCCAGCCAATTGAACTTTGTGATTTTCACTCTGGCCAGTGTTGCTTAGTGGTTAAAAGCGTCATCATTGAAGGGTCATGGGTTTGATTTCCAGTCAAGGGCACGTACCTGGTTGTGGATTCTGTCTCTAGCCCTGGTTGTGGCATGTATGGGAGATAGCTAATGGATTTGCCCCTCTCACATTGATGTTTCTCTCTCTCTCTTTCTCTGTATCTCTCTCAATATCTCCCTTTCACTCTCCCATAAAAAAAAAAATCAATGGAAAAAATATCCTAGGTGAGGATTAACAACAACAACAAAAAAAGCTTAGTAGTTTTCATGGACTTGGGTTTTCAGATATTGATTATGTCAGTGACAAATATCAGTATTTTTTTCTTCTAGGTATTTATGAGTTTAATTTATTTTTCAGATCTTTGTACATTGTTAGGACCTCCAGTACAAAGTTGAATAAAAGCATCATGGTATTATTATTAACTTTTTCTTTATAGTTTTTTGTTGCTGTTGATAGTATTACAGACGACTCCCATTTCCCCTTCTTTGCTCCTCTCCACCCAGCCCCTGTCCCACCCCTGGCTTTCACCACATTATTGTCTGTGTCCATGGGTTATATGTACATGCATGTATGTTCTTTGGTTAATCTCTTCCAGTTCTCCCTAACTCCCCACCTTATCCACCTCACCTCTGAGATCTTCCCTGTATCCATACCTCTGGACCTATTTTGCTTGTCAGTTTATTTTGTTCATTAGATTCCGCATATAGGTAAGGTCCTATGGTACTTGTTTTTCTCTGATTGGCTTATTTTACTTAGCATATTAATCTCTACATTCATCCATTCTGTCCCAAAGGGTACGAGTTTCTTCTTCTTCTTTTTTACAACAACATAGTATTCCATTGAATAAATATACCATAGCTTTTTTATTCACTCATCAACTGATGGTCACTTGGGCTGTTAACAAATCTTAACTATAGTAAACTAGAGGCCTGATGCATGAAATTTGTGAACTCAGTTGTGTGTAGGAGGGGAGTCTTTCAGCCTGGTCTGCATCCTCTCATAGTCCAGGAGCCCTTGGGGGATGTCCAACTGACAGCTTAGGCCTGCTCCCAGTGAGCTGGCAGTTGGAAATCCTTATTGCTGCCACAGAGGTAACAGAGGCTTCTGTCACCACTGCTGTGCTCACCAACCATGAGCCCGGCTTCTGGCTGAGCAGTGCTCCCCCTGTGGGAGTGCACTGATCACCAAGGGGCAACTCCTGCATTAAGTGTCTGCCCCTTCATGGTCAGTGAGCATCATAGCGACTGGTTGTTCCACTGTTGGGCTGAAACCGGCTCCTCCAAGGGGTCCTGGATTGCAAGAGGGCATAGGCCAGGCCAAAGGACCCCACCGGTGCAGGATTGGGGCTGAGGAGGGACTGTGGGAGGGCTTCAGGGAGTGTCCAGCCTATCTCGCTCAGTCCGGATTGGCTAGACCCCAGCAACAAACTAATCTACTGTTTGGAGTGTCTGCCCCCTGGTGGTCAGTGCATGTCATAGCAACTGGTCAACTGATTGACTGTCCCCTGGTGGTTAGTGCACATCATAGTGAGCGGTTGAGCGGCCTTAACATATCATTAACATATTATGCTTTGGTTGAATGGCCTACTGGACACTTGGCATATTAGGTTTTTATTATATAGGATAACACTGCTATGAACATAGTGGTGCATATATTCTTTCTCATTGGTGTTTTGGGATTCTTAGGATATATTCCCAGAAGTGAAAATGGAACAGCAGTTCGATTTTTAGTATTTTGAAGAAATTCCATGCTGTTTTCCATAGTGGCTGCACCAATCTGCATTCCTACCAGCAGTGTACTAAAGTTAAGATTCCCTTTTCTCCACATCTTGCCAGCACTTATTGTTTATTTGTTGATGATAGCCATTCTGACAGGTATGAGGTGATATCTCATTATTATTTTAATTTGCATCTTTCTGATGATTAGTGACGATGAACATTTTTTCATATATTTTTAGGCTATCTGTATGTCCTCTTTAAAGAAGTGTCTATTTAGGTCCTTTGCCCATTTTTTAATTGGAATGTTTGTCTTCCTGATGTTGAGTTGTATAAGTTCTTGATGTATTTTGGAAATAAATCCCTTATCAGATGTATCATTGGTGAATATGTTTTCCCATACAGTAGGTTTCCTTTTTATTTTGTTGATGGTTTCTTTTGCTATGCAGAAGCATTTTAGTTTGATATACTAGGTGTACCGATTAATAATTCGGATTTTTTTCAATAGATGGAGTTACTCATATGTTGATACATATGTGATGGAGTTACACATATGTTGATATATATATGCTATTTGATATGTATATTATTTTATTGTATTGGCAACAAGCGTCAAAACTTCATTTGTCAAATTTTCTGAAGGTGTTAACATCATAGATATTTTTACACTTAAAAATGTCGAATTTCATGCCAAAAAAGAGCATTTGTGGGAAGTTTTAATTCATTACTTTATTTTGAAGAAAAGTGCTGCTGAATACTTTGGGACACTTGTGGTGAACATACTCCATCTCAAGATACTTGTGAACGCTGGTTTAAATGCTTTAAAAGTGATGATTTCGATGTGAAAGACAAAGAACGTTTAGGTCATCCGAAAAAGTTTGAAGACCAACAATTACAAGATGATTGGATGAAGATGCGTGTCAAACTCAAAAACAACTTGCAGAAAGATTCAATGTTGCTCAGCAAACAATTTCCCGTTGTTTACAAGCAATGGGAAGGATTTTAAAAGAAGGAAAATGGGTGCCATATCAACTGAACGAAAGACCATGGAAAACCGAAAAGTCATCAGTAAAATGTTGCTTCAAAGGCAGGAAGAAAGTCTTTTTTGCATTGAATTGTGACTGGTGATGGAAAGTGGATTTACTTTGAGAATGCACAAAATCATGGGTTGATCCAGGTCAACCATCAACATCGACTGCAAGGCCAGATTGCTTGGGAAAGAAGACAATGCTTTGCGTTTGGTGGGATCAGGAAGGTGTGGTGTATTATCTAATATAATAAAAGAGAAACATGCAAATTGACCGTTACCACCAGCCAATCAGAGCAGCTGTATGCATATTAACCCAGCCAAGATGGAGGCTGGCAGGGCGGCTCTGCACTGGGAGCCTCCATAGCCGGCTGGCATAGCTGTGCCAGGTGTGTCAGCTCAGTGGGAGGGGGGGTCTGGCCTGGGGCCTCCTCGGGGCGTCCAGGAGCAGCTGTCCTAGCTCCGCTCCCAGGAGCCTCCGAGGAGTATCCAGGAGCGCCTGGCTCTACCCCCTGAGGGCCTCCCTGGGGCATGCAGGAGCACGGGGCCTTTGCAGGGTGTGCAGGAGCAGCCGTCCTAGGTCTGCTGCCTGGCTTTGCCCCCCGGGGGCCTCTGTGGGACATCCAGGAACGCCTGTCCTGAGTCCACTGCCTGGCTCTGCCCTGGGGGCCTCCGCAGGATGTTCAGGAACACTGGTCCAGGGTCCGCTACCTTCATCCGCCCCCCAGGGTCCTCCACAGGGTGTGCGGGAGCGTCTGCTGCACAGTGCAGAGAATCCGAAGCCAGTTCACTGCCCAGCTCCACCCCGGATGTGTTTGCTCAGCAGCAGGGCCCCACCGAGGGATTCTGCACCAGCGTCCACCCCTGGCTTGCCACCCAACTCTGCGCCAGGTGTGTCCCCTCAGCGGTGTGGGCCCACCAGGCGTGTGCAATCGTGGGCC
>PVJC01018923.1:0-30800 GCA_004026665.1 Murina feae | reverse complement strand
CCCTGCCGCCTGTTTCCCATCACGGCTCCTGGGTCCTGCGCTGTCCCGCCCTGCAGCCGCTCTGTGCACTCGGGAGGTCCCTCAGCCCGGCCTGTGCCCTCTCGCAGTCTGGGACCCCTCGGGGGATGCCCACCTGCTGGCGTGCCTGACCAGCCTGGGTGAGGGGCTTTCAGGCTGCCCACAGCTCCCATTGACCCAATGTCCCAGCAAGGCTGGCTGGACATAGGTTCTGGAGTTTTTTCTCCTATAATTGATACTGTTCCTTGAAGGCCTGGGGTAATTGATACACTGTTCCTTTAAGGCGGCCTTCTAACTACTAACGAAGCCTCCTCTGCTTCACCTTGCAGCGTCTATAATGAAACAATTGTTACTGTTACTCGTGAGGCCGGAGCTGCTCTCTCCTTCAGCTCCGGAGGATTCTATGATTGTTACAATGTTTCAAAAAGCTGTGTTTCGCTAGAGGCAGTTTAATCGGAGCTGAGCTGAGGGGCTCAGCTTCACTTTCCCTCCTGCCGCAATGGAAACAGCCCTTTACTCAGGTCCGGGAGTGGCGGCCGCCATGTTGGCTGGGCTAATTTGCATACAGCCGCTCTGATTGGCTGGTGGGCGTGGCTTACCCTGTCTCGGAGAAACGGTTAATTTTAATATTTCGCTTTTATTAGTTTAGATATCTACACTAATAAAAGTGAAACATGCAAATTGGTGTCATTCCACTATAACTCCAAGCCATGCCCACCAGTCATTCAGAGCAACTATATGCAAATTAACCCAACCAAGATGGTGGTCAGCAGCCACAAAGCTGGAGCAAGCAGGAGGCTTGGTTGACCCAGCGATGGAGGAAGCCAAGCTTCCTGCCTGCCCTGGCTGGCTGTGGCTTCCACTAAAGGCAACAAAGTTTCAATTATAGAAGGTAAATAAATCCCAAATACCTGCTTCCAGCCAGCCTCGCTGGGAGCTTGGGTCACTGGGGGCCATAGCCAACCTGCAAATAACCATCAGCCCCTCACCCAGGCTGGCCAGGCACCCCAGCAAAGACCCCAACCCTGAAGGGGCTGCGGCCAACCTGAAAACAGCCATCTGCCCCTCACCCAGGTGGTGGGAGTCTCTCCCACCTCCTCAGCAGTGCTAAGGATGTCCAACTGCAGCTTAGGCCTGCTCCCCACTGGCAAGTGGACATCCGCCAAGGGCTCCTGGGCTGCCAGAGGGATATCTGATTGCCAGCTTAGGCCTGATCCCCTGGCACACACAAAATTTGTGCACTTGGGGGGGTCCCTCAGCCTGGCCTGTGCTCTCTCGCAGTCTGGGACCCCTCTGGGGATGTCTACCTGCTGGTGTGCCTGGCCAGCCTGGGTGAGGGGCCAATGTCTGTTTGCAGGCTGGCCAAGCTCCCCAGTCGGGACTCTCACCCCAGGGGGTATGGCAAGCCTGGGTGAGGGGCTGAGGGCAATTTTCAGCCTGGCCACAGCTCCCACTGACACTCCAGGCCATCCGCCTGGGAAGCGATTGGGTGCCCGTGGCACATGCAGGGAGGTTTCAGGCCCCCCTGCCTGTACCCCTGGCCACCCGATGTCCTCCCAGGGCTGGTTGGCTAGTCCCGCCCTGAGGCTTCCTCCTGGGAAGGCATCGGCCGGCTCAGGGCGCGGGATGCCTTCCCAGGACAGAGGCTCCCAAGATGGCGGAGGCTGTAGTCCCAGAGAAGCTGCACACCCGGGCTGCGGCCTCCGCCATCTTGGCTAGGCTAATTTGCATACAGTCACACTGATTGGCTGGTGGGCGTGGCTTAGGCGTCCCAAAGAAATGGTTAATTTTAATATTATGCTTTTATTAGTTAAGATTCCTATAACCTAATTGAACCCTCCACATTGGAGTGATATAGTTGATTATAAAACAACATGCACAACATTAGTCTAAGTTGGCAGGGAAAATACAACAAACTAAACATGCAGAGAAGAATCATGCTTGGAAGAAATCCTCACCAAAGGCAGAATTAAGAGTGTTTTTGTTTTATTTTCTTTGGTTGCTTTTTTATTTTCTAGATTGTGTTACTTTTATAATCAGGGAAAAAAATATTTTAGAAGGAAAAAAAATACCATATGAGCCTTTAAAATCCTTGATACATGCTGACTACTTAACCAAGTAACTTCAATGGGCCTTATGAATCAAGCTTTGCTACTCAAAAGATGGTCCTTGGATCTGCACCAATTTCAACAAGATCTCCAGGTGTGGCATATGCAGATTTGAGACAGAGAGTTTGAGAAGTCCTGCTACAATGAACAATTGAACTAGTAGCCTAGAAAAAATAACCCAGCTCTCTCAGGGAAGATAGCAGTTCATTTCTAGGAAATTTTGTGTGTAGAAATGGGTCATCCAGGACTTTGCTAAACAGCAGTGTCCAAAATTCATGCATTGTTACCACCTGTCTGTCATGTACTGAGGTAGTCTTCTGAAGTCTCATGTGATTACATTGATTTGTTATTTACTGGTGAATAATTAGTGTATGTTTTTAACACACTGGGTTCCCTAGACAACAGAACCAGAAGCAATGGCTTTTACACTATGTTTTATTAGGCAGTACAATTCAAGGAGGAGGAGAGAGGGGTAAGGAGACCAAAGTGGGGAGAAGGGAGAACTAATATGGGGTACAATATGATGTTGACTGTCGTCAAATGCAACTATTGAAGTAGGAGAACATGCCCCTAAGACACAGTTACCTCTTCTCAGGACCATCCACGTACTAGTAGGCTCCCGTTGATCGCTGGTCCAATGTTTTGCCCCATCTCTGCGTTTTGGTTCCACCTTCTAAAGAAGTTCTCAGGGCACATACCTGGGTTGCGGGCTCAATCCTCATGCAGGAGGCGGCCCATCTATATTTCTCTCTCATTAATATTTCTGTCTCTCTCTTCCTCTCTCTCTCTCTCTCTCTCTCAAATAAATAAAAGCATATTTTAAAATTAAAAGAAAAAAAGTCCCATGATAAAGGCAACAGGGAAGTGCCAGGCAGAAGGTGAGGAGTGGATGGAAAAAGCAGGCATAAGGTGCTGTCAGATGCACCAGTCTCAAGTGCTCAGAGCCCATAGAAAGCTGGTCACCATAGCAGCAACTGAAATAATAAGAAAAATAATTTATAGGTAAGATTGAGAGGGTCCAAGAGGGTGAGAAGAGGTGCCATGATACAGAAACACAATTTAAAGAATATTTTAAAGAAAGGCAATTTGTCAATGATTTGAAAAGTTAGTGTCTACAATTGTGCTATTTCTCAAATAACAGTAAATATTTCCATTTGCTTTTAAGAATTTGTCATCGCTGCTCGCAAATTAAACCTTTTTGAGATAAGGCAATTACGGGTGAAAATTACAAGGCTGAATAATGAAATAGAGTTTCTGAATATGAGAATGGCTGATTTGAAAAATAATAATAAAGATCTGGGGTAGGTGCTGCTCTTCTGTTCAATACCTGAGGGAGTTGAGGTCTGGGGCGGGAGTGGGACGATAGTCCTAAGGGCTTTGTCCTCTGACCCGAACTGGTGCAGGGCAAGAGAAGAGGTGGAAATCACTTGCAGAAGCTGAGTCGGGTGATGAGGGTGTGTCATGGCTGCAGAGATCTGGGAAAGAGAGCAGAAAATCCTCAACCCTTACAGTCAGGAGACCTATAAAATTTCGGAGGCAGTCCAGCTTCTGACCAGCAGCTGCTGTGTCTAAATCCCACAGTGCCTTGCACACCGACTCCACAGGCAGAGGCACATGGCTTTCATTTTAGTAAAATTAAATGTACAAACTTCACCCACCAAAGAAAGAAAGCTTGCTGGGTTTAAATATAGTATCGAGCCAGGTGGATTGTAGCTAGTTTAGTTCCTTGAAGACAGTCAGCCATAATCCAAGACTGGATTGTGTTTCCGAGAGAGGATCTGACACCTGTTAGTCTCTTTCCTTTATTCCTCGCTGTGTTGCCAGAGCTTCATCCCTGGGGGCCTCATGTTCTCCATCTGTTAAATGGGGATTACATGCCTTGATTTACCCATCTCATGGAGGAAGAGATATATTCTGAAAGAAAAAGCAAAACTAAACCTCTGAAGAGCAACTCAGGACTGTGAGCAAATTTGTAAGACTAATTATAAATACTAGAAGGTCAGATTGTCACAATGAGAGGTTTTCAAAGAGCCCTCATCATAGGGGGAAAACCCTCTTGGGAAGCTAAAATAATCAGAGGATTTCTTGGTGCACAAGATTTCAAAGCACGAGGAATAAGGTGAAGACCTCAAGGTCCAGAGACTCCTCAGAAGTGGGCTCTCAGAACACCTGTTCCAGGAGATATGCCCCATGAAAAAGAAAGTTCAGCATCACATAAGTTTGAGAAATAATCATTCCCCAACCCCTGTTGGGGCTTCACAGTGCAGATTTGTACATGGTGCACGCCGGCCACAGTTGCCAGAGACTGCCGTGTAGATAAGACTGTCCATTTTCAAGCTGCAGTGCTCGTATCAGCTGGCCAGCACCATCATCTCCCTACAGACCAGTGACTCTCAGACTTCATTGGGATGTGTATATTTCTTTGATTTAACTACATATCTCAGGATGTCGAGATAGATAATGGCAGTGCTACATAGCAAACAGTTTGCCTGGCCAGGTTTTATTTACTTGCTCCAAACTGCTTTTGAATCATTGTATATTTTAACCCAAAATATCCTATAGACACTACCTGCTCTGTGGGGATGGGTGTGGTGAGGCAGGACCACATGATGTTTTTACTTGGTAAATAGTTACAAGGTTAAACACTTGTGTATCCATCTGCCCTCATCTCAACCAAGTTTAGGCGATTACAAATACAAGTCTAAAATCAGTATGCCTTACCATTCCCCCCTTTATGGTGGTTGATCTCACCAAATAGACTTTAAGTTCCTTTCCTAGAAGCCATACTTTTCATGCCATGAATGATTTTTTTTCTCTCTCCTAGTGAACAGCAAGAGAAGCTGGTGAAGCAGCATGGAAAGCTTGTTGTGTTATTCAACCACGCACTGGAAAGAAAAGCCATGACCACTATTCATATCAATGAGACTTATACAAAAATAAACTGCGAGAAAGAAGAAACAAAGCTGAAAAAGAAACGGATTCAAGCTATAGAGGAGATAATGGACAAAGAAAGAGGAGAATATTTAAAGAAGAAAAAAAGGTTGAGTGAACAGGTATGTCGCATGATTTATTTTTTTATAGTACAGAATTGTCTAGAATCTCAAGCACAAAATGGGGAATAATTTATTTGTCCTCAAGGCTGGCTACTGCTCCTGTGCTGTCCTTTGTGAACACTGGGATGGGGAAATAGAGTAGAGATCCTTAGAGTTTAGGAGATGCGTGCCTGTGGGAGAAGAGGACGGGAAGGGGAAGGTGTGGACATGTTCCCCAGAGGGAGAGCACATGCACTGGTCCTTTGTCTTGGGGGTTTTTATCTCGTCTGCAGGTGGGACTCTTAGGGGAGCCCCTTGGGGAAGACAGTTAATTGTATAGCAGCTTCTCGGTTCATGAGAAAGAATAGGAGTGACGGGATTTGTATCACTGGGTGGCCCCTGGCTCGTATGCAGCCCTTTGGGATTATAACCAGGAGCTTGTTCAAAATCACCAGTTAGCTTCCCAAGGGTTCAGGGGTTTCTGCTGAGTCCAATGATGGCTTTCCCCATTTAGACTGACAGGCCTCTGGGGTCAGGCCCCTCCTCTGCATCATTTTTTACTTTACCGAGCATGTCCGTATCTCTCCCTGCTTCACACACAATCGGATCCTGGAGTAGGGAAGAGAAGGGTGTTGACGCCCTTGGAGGGACAATGCTGCAATTTCTTGGGGAGTGAAGATGTAGCTTCCTGGTGAGGCAAACGGGCCCCTGCTTCCCAGCCGAATCCGCTCATCAGGGTCTGACATCCTTGGCTTCTGTTCCCATCAGTAAGTAGCTAACGGCGGTAACACCATGTCTTCCAGGAACAGTTTTACACTAAAACCATGGGTCGTCCCTTTTGAATATCCATAGCTCAGGCTTAGTCAGCCTTGGCATGGGCTCCTCGTGAAGGAGCTGGAAGAAGCCCCTTGGGCCCTCTGCAGCCACTACACTGGATTTGTGAAAGCCCAGCCTCCAGGACCTTAGCAGTGCCCGAGTCAGCTGACATCCATGCCTCAAAAGCAGTGAGGGGCTCCTGTCACTGGGCGAGAACTCACTTGGTTATCACTTTCACAAGGAAATGGAAATTTCAAGACAACAAGAGGCGAAAGGCATTGTACTGTATTGACAAGGATGCTGAGCAGTACTCAGTCACCCTGCTGGACCCAGCCCTCTTCCTCTCTCTGAGCTCCCCAGACCCCGGGAGTGGAGCGGCTCACTTAAGTCACAGGGGCCCAAAGTGGGTGTTATCATAATTATTGAAAAGTATATTAATTAAATATATTAAATAAATATACTTTTCAATAATTATTATAATAGTGGGCGGTGTCTGTATGGGTGAGGGGTGAGAAGTGGGGAGCCCTGTTCCTTTTCTTTACTTCCCCTGGGACTTCATTGTCCCTGCAGCAGTGGCATCAGATATGCAGATGAGTGCTTTGTCCGTCAGAAGGCTCCAGGACAGGGATCCTGTCCTACCAACAGAGCCTGGGGTGCCTCGCCCATGGAGGCACTGTATGGTCTTACTCCACCAAATGAACAAGTTGCTGACTTCATTTTACACCCTACGGGGAAGTCCCCCTCCCTTCTTATTCTTTTTTTTTTTTTTTTTTTTTTTTTAAATATATATTTTATTGATTTTTTACAGAGAGGAAGGGAGAAGGACAGAGAGTCAGAAACATCGATGAGAGGGAAACATCGATAAGCTGCCTCCTGCACACTCCCCACTGGGGATGTGCCGGCAACCAAGGTACATGCCCCTAACTGGAATCGAACCTGGGACCCTTCAGTCCGCAGGCCGACGCTCTATCCACTGAGCCAAACCAGTTAGGGCTCCCTTCTTATTCTTTAATGTAAATGTTAAAATGCAAAAAGGAGGCACAGAGGAGCTCCAAACAGGAAATTTGCAAGCATGGCAGGTTCTTCCTCATGTGAACAGTCTGTTTCAGGGTCTACAAACATTTTCTGAAAGGGTCAGATGGTAAATGTTTAGGGCTTTGTGGGCCCTACAGTCTCTGCCACAACGATGCCATCTTAGCACGAAAGTAGCCACAAACAGCGCCTGAACGTATGAGAGCAGCTGGACCACAGGTAGGAGTTTGTGTACCCGTGGCGATCTCCCTGGATAATGGTACCAGTTAGGACGCTTTCAGATACAAATGGCAGAAGCCCTGGCTCAAGCTGGCTTAGACAGTAAGGGCATTGGTTATCTCACGCAATAAGATAAACATTTACATAGGAATTACCAATGCAGAACAGTATCCGAGACTAATTAATTCAGTAGCTCACCACCCGCTCCTCCGCTCCTCTGTCCTTCATCTTTTTGAAAAATGTTGCAAGTATTACAGATATCCCTCTTATTCCCCAGTAAACGCTCCCCCCCCCCCATAACTGCACAATTGTCTGTGTTCATGAGTTATGCAAGGACGCTGGTTCCGTGCTTCTGTGTCTCTGGCTCTATTTTGTTCATGAGTTTCTTTTGTTCATTAGATTCCACATATAAGTGAGATCTTACGATGCTTTTCTTTCTCTGACTGGCTTACTTTGTTTAGCGTAATATTCTCCAGCTCCCTCCAAGCTGTCTCAAAGGGTAAGAGATTTTTTTTTTACAGCTGCGTAGTGTTCCATGGTGTAGATGTACCACATGCAGTGCAGTGTCCCGTACTGTTTTTATCCACTCATCTACTGATGGGCACCTGGGCTGCTGTTTCCAGATCTTAGCTATTATAAATAGCACTGCTATGCACACAGGGGTGCATATATCCTTTCTGATTGGTGTTTCAGGCTTCTTAGAACATGTGCCCCCACATGTGCCCCCTAATGGGTATCGAACCTGCATCCTGGATATGTGCCCTCACCTGGAATGGAACCCGCCCCCTTTAGGTGCTCAGAGCAATGCTCCAACCAACTGAGCCATCGGCTAGGGCTGGCTATTATTTATTGTTGATATACTTAGATTAATATGGTATACTTAGATTGGAAATGAATTAGATTGATAAGTAAGAAAAAGGAGTTTCTAAACTGTGTTGCCCTCATAAGCTTTTTCATTGGTTTGTGTTTATCACTACAGATTAGTGAATATGAAAAAATCTATGAATCTAAGAAACAGGATGCTTATTATAGGAAGAAAGAACTGGATAAATTAAGGATTAAAGAATTGGAAGTGAAAGAAAAAGTTATTACCAGCACAGTGGTAAGAAAGGGTAAACTATGCATTTCAACCTGACCCGGGCACCTCCATATACACTACCTTTAATATGACTGGTAACGGGCGTTTTAAAAAGGAATTGATTTTAATTTACGTTCACATCATTCTGGAAGAATATTATGGTCATGTTAACATATCCTGACACTTTAATGTGCTGTAGTGCAACTGTGTTTTCTTCTTCAAGAATATGGTGGGAAGAAAGAAGTTTGGTACGTCTTAGGTACAGATTGCATTTGGATGGACCAAACTACTGTAAAACTGATTTTTTAAAAATGCATACAATGCCATATATAACATTTCTATGATATTGCTTTATTTTACATAACAAAAGAAATAACCAGAGGCAGATTCCTTGATTCTGGATATGTGATGATAAAACAGAATTTAGTCTCTCCACTTATATTGGGTACAGGAACATAATAGGGATAGGGGACTATTTGTTTATTCAAGTTAGCAAATACTTGAGAGCTCCGCAGTTCTATTTCTCAAAATATTAATGACATTGAATGAAAGCCAGTACTATGTTAAATATTTTGTGGGGATCATCCTTATTTTAAAAATTAGAAAACTGGATGTTATGGGGGTAACTATAATTGAAAACGATAATACCACTTCTGTGTTAATTAAAACAGAAACGAATGGTAATCTATCACCGTTAGTTGAATTGAGTCTTCATTTCTTCTATCTGCATTGAGAAATACATATAAAACTGTATATGGGCAACAGTAATACTGAAACATCACACTTATCAGAATGCTTAGCCAATTCCATTATATTTTTTTATATGGTGGTCCTGATAATTTCAGTTATATTATATCGGTTATGACATGCAATGAAAAAACATGGGTCAAGTCAAATCCCGTCCCCCCCCCAAGAATATTTAAGAATATCATTACCTGTTTTTTAAATATCAACATAGTAAGGAAGCGTGAGTTAGGCTGGACTCAAAGGAGAAAGTAGGGATTGCATAAGACAGATTTGACCTGCATGCCCCCCAAGTATACACCTCTAGTTTGGACCTCGTAAATCAAAGCCAAGTGCCCCCCGAGTTCTAGCTGGGGAAAATGAAGCACGCGCTCCTTAGCCTGTACTCCAAAGATCTCTGAGGCCAAATGAGACAAGGCTTCAAAGCGCCATTTTCTCTCTCGCCCTGTCTGACCTGCCCACCCCGCCCTATCTTATTGATGGAGAGAATCGTGTTTAAAGTGCACGCTTGAGTGTCAAAGAGACCTAGGTTCAAACCTTGACTGTCAGCCCCAAGTGTTTTCACCTATAAAATAGGGTGAGCCCTGGCTGGTTTGGCTCAGTGGACAGAGCCTGTGGACAGAAGGATCCTGGGTTTGATTCCGGTCAAGGGCCCATGCCTGGGCTGCGGGCTCGATCCCCAGTAGGGGGTGTGCAAAAGGCAGTCCATCAGTGATTCTCATCACGGATGTTTCTGTCTCTCTCTCCCTCTCCCTTCCTCTTTGAAATCTATAGAAATGAAAAATGTAAAGTGGGGTAATACCACTGCCTTCTTCAAAGGGCTTTTGTGGCGATCAAACACAGGTGAAGTTTGTTGTTATTGCTCAAGATTAGAAAACATTTCGGCTGAGGCAGCAGGAGATACCGGATTAATCTTCCCGTGGTACCTTTAGTTTAGAAAACTCTGTCCAGGTCAAGCTGATGCCATGTTGGCAGAAAAGAATAACGGTGCGTGGTCCTCAAGATGGCCTACGTATCCAGGGCAGGGAGAACTGAGGACAAGAGGCGACCAGTGTCATTCCTGATGGCCTTGGCATTTAGGCACTAATCCTGATGACCGGTCAGAGTCCTTTAGACGTTCTGCTGACTATTAGTGGCAGTTCTAGGATTTCAGACCCATATTACTCTGGAATTAGTTATGGCCCAGAAATTCAGTCACAAGGATGCTTCAGAGAAAGAAAGAGTTCTGGAGAGCTGTCACCTGTCTCACGTGGCATGATGGAGGGCACCTTTACGCTGCCCAGGTATGTCCATGACTGCATGTTGGCGCGCAGGGTTAGATGGCATTTGATAATCTGTCCTGGCACCTGTGCTGCAGAGCGGAGAGATCTGACCAGCTCCATTCTCCCTCACAAGCCGAAACTCAGGCCCATGGCTCTGATACCTTTGCCTTCCCTTTTCTTTATTCCAAAACTGCACTGTCAACAGGCTGTCTCACTATGAATTTTCTTCATCCATATTTCCTTTTTAAAATTAGGCTAAATGCCCTGACCAGTTTGGCTCAGTGGATAGAGCATCGGCCTGTGGACTGAAGGGTCCCAGATTCAATTCCAGTCAAGGGCATGTACCAAGGGCATGTACAGCTGATCAATGTTTCTCTCTCACTGATGTTTCTAACTCTCTATCCCTCTCCCTTTCTCTCTGTAAAAAAAAATCAATGAAATATATTTAAATAAATAAATAAATAAATAAATAAATAAATAAATAAATAAATAAAATTAGGCTGACATTTTTTCACAATCTTCACTGGTTTCATTTTTAAACTTTTGATTAAATATTAAGAGAGAAATTTTTTCCAACATGAATATAGCTATCAATTGAGGTGAAAGACCAATTTGTTTAGACCTGTTTATAATATCATTCTTCTCTCCTGGAATAACATTTTGGAGATGATTATGAAAATATAGATTTGTTTATTTTTTAAAATGATAGTCCAAGTGAATTCATGTCTTGAAAGTTATTTTTATAGTTGTCACATCCTCACTACTATATTTGGTTGCCCTCCCCCTCAAACATTATTTTTTATTTCTGCCCTAGTTTGTATTTTGAAGAAACAATTGTAATGATTGCTTTTATTTTAACTAAAGGACACCCCCAGTGCAGAAGTTGAGTGGGTGACACATGAATATGTAATGAATTGAACTGCCATCCAAAATCATTTGACAATGACTGAATGCCGTAATTTTTTAAAATTTTCAATAGGTACTCAGTGATCACAATTTAGAGATAGCAGAACTAAATGAATCAGTAAGAGAGTGGGAAAAACAAGTTGAAGAAATGAAGAAAGTCTGTAATAGCCTGGAGGAAAAAATGTAAGTATGATACTTTATTTTTACTGAAGCATTTCTCAGTGTTATATTTCTTTCCTTTAAAAAATTTTATTAGATGAAAATTACAATCTTTTAGTTTACTAAAATTTGTGTGCTTGTAAGCTGTATAGAAACACCTCTTCGTTTTGAAATTAATCAGTCTTTCCCGTGATCAAGAGAAAATATTGGGGATGATGGAGTCAGCTCAGGAAAAGGAAGGGACTCGGTGGAGTGTATTATTCTCACTTCAGTTCTGGGATTCCTGCAAATGAATATGCCCCCAGGAAGGCATTCGTGAGGCCTGCCACAAGGCTACCCACTCACCTACCCTTGTGGTTACAGTGGCTGTTCGTAGTCCAGGGAGATTTGCAGAGTTTATTGAGAAATTACAGGGGAATCTCTGAGTAAAAACTTTTACCCACGGGACTGGAACTAGAAACTTAAGGGAATCTTTCATCCCAAGGCCCACACTCTCTCTTCCTTTTGCAAAAGGGTTTAATCTTTCTGTCTATCTGCATACTATGCTCTCTTTCTTGTGAGCCCTGGCTAAGCATGGCCATTTCAAACCCTCTGAAATTACCTGACAGAGGCCCAATTATCATTAGAGATTGGCCAACAGACTCTCTTCCAGGAGAATTCCCAGATTTTCCATCAAAAGCCGTTTGGCTCAGCTCCTGCCAGTGCTGCTAAGTGGTTAGAGCATTGGCCTGAGCACTGAAGGATTGAGGGTTCGATTCCCTGTCAAGGCCACATACCTGGGTTGCAGATTTGATCCCTAGTCCAGGTTGGGGCATGTGCAGGGGACAGCCAATCTATATGTCTCTCACATTCTCTCTTCTTTCTTTCTCACTCCCCCTCCCTCCTTCCCTCCCTTTCACATTCTCTAAAAATCAATAGAAAAAATACCCTCAGGTAAGAGTTAACAGCAACAAAAACTGTTTGGCTCAGCTTTGGACCAGAAAGTGTGGTCTTGTAATCTAATATAATAAAAGAGTAATATGCAAATTGACCGTCACCCGAGACACCTAAGCCATGCCCACCATCCAAGCCACACCTCCCAGCCAATCAGAGCAGCTTTATGCAAATTAACCCAGCCAAGATGGAGGCCAGCAGCCATGGAGCTAGAGCAAACCAGAGGCTTCTGTTGCAACTGCCTGCCTAGGCTGGCTGAGCCTCTGCTCACGATAACAATGTTTCAATTATAGAAGCCACGGAGCTGAAACAAACAGGAGGTTTTGTTACCTGCCTAGGCCTCAGCTTAAAGCAACAGTGTTGCAATTATCTAAACTAATAAAAGCGCAATATTGAAATTGACTGTTTCTTTGGGACGCCTAAGCCACACCCACCAGTCAATCAGAGCAGCTGTATGCAAATTAACTCAGCCAAGATGGAGGCTGGCAGGGCAGCTCTGCACTGGGAGCCTCCACGGCCAGCACAGCTGTGCCGGGTGTGTCAGCTCAGTGGTGGGGGGGGGTCCAGCCCACGGCCTCCTCAGGGTGTCCAGGAGTGCCCGTCCTGGGTCTGCTGCCTGGCTCCACCCCGGGGGCCTCTGCAGGGCATGCGGGAGCATCTGCTGCACAGTGCGGAGAATCCAAAGCCAGTCCGCTGCCTAGCTCCACCCCGGGTGTGTTTGCTCAGCAGCAGGGCCCCACTGAGGGTTCCTGTACCAGCGTCTGCCCCGGGCTCGCCGCTCAGCTCTGTGCCAGGTGTGTCCCCTCAGCGGTGTGGGCCCACCAGGCGTGTGCAATCGTGGGCCCTCCAGGGGAAACGTTCAGGCCTGCACTCACCAGCCCTCGCACCCCCCCAGTGCACGAACCCTAAAGGGGCTGTGGGCAGCCTGAAAATGGCCCTCAGCCCCTCACCCAGGCTGGCCAAGCACGCCAGCAGGTGGACATCCCCCCTGAGGTGTCCCAGACTGCAAGAGGGCACAGGCCGGGCTGAGGAACACCCCCCCCCCCGCGAGTGCACAAATTTTTGTGCACTGGACCCCTAGTATAAATATATGGCTTCTGGGCCTACCTCCAGAGTTCTATTTAAAAGACAAATTGTGAACTCACCAGATTCCACAAGACAAGTTAACTTTACATGTGGAATCATGTTATAAAATGGCTCATTTCTACATACAGAGGTTTGAATGTATTGTGGTTAAAATTATGTCTTTTAAAACAGCAATTTCCCAGTATAGTAACCATCACCATTGGTCCATAACGTAGGCACTAATCTTTGTACTCAGTGCCAGATTTAACATAGGAAGACTCAAGAATTACTACAATTCTAACTCAGAACAAAAAAATCTTTTTCTTTGAAAGTTTAATAGTTTTAGTTCATATATGTTTTAAAGAAAAACTAGGCAGAGAATCATAGTGGAAGATACAGATTAGTTCTTACATTGTTTCTAGGAGTTACAATTAAAAATCTTGCTACACTCAGGATACAATATTAACACCCAGAAATCAATGGCATTTTTTATATACCAATAATGAATTCTCAGAAAGAGAAAATAAAAACAACAATCCCATTTGCCATTGCTTCTTAAATGATTGAATAGAATAATAAAGCACAATTCATCAATTCTAAAAAGTAAAATCTTTTGTCTGCTATAATGAATCTATATATGTTATATAGGGCAATATGGCTTTGCTGAAAAAATATGTCTTAATGTGAATTTGTTTGGCTTCCTTTGTTCATAGATATGTTTTAAAGAACACCAAGAACAAACTGGGAGAGAAAACTCTTATGGAAAAAAATGAACTTTTTCAGAAGATAAAGGAGGTAGGAAAACATACTTTATTATTTTTTAGATTATAATTAGATTTTCTTTTTAGTTAGTATTTCAAGTAAATGGAGAAATTTTCCAAAACTAGATTTTTCATTAACTAATAATCATGATCAGTCACAGTAATTGATTTAAAGATTTTATTCCCTCCCAGAGCACTTTAAGTATAAAAGAAAAAATTGCTCATGTGAAGATGAATTATTTTCTTGATAACTTTTCAAGTGGATATGGTTATTTTATATTAGGAATATTCATGACTAATGGACATTTTTATGTGAGTTAATTAGAAAAATTAGGAGCTTCTTGCTGTTGTATAGCAACTCATATTGTACTTAATAATGTTAGTGAAATATTTGAGTCAAATTTAGACCCCAGGAGAATTCCCTAGACATTTTAAAACGTAGGTTATAAGAAATATGATATTTTAAGTAAATAACCATGGCTATAAACCAAGATTTCTCCACAAGATAGTCAATAAAGCATTTATTATGAAAGTTGAACAATTAGAGACCAACTACAATTAAAGCTTAACAGAAATGCTTTATTTAAATGTCATTGTTTAGGATATGACAAATCTATATATTCTATACATATAAAAGCCTAAGTGACCAGCTGACCCTGTGACGCACAATGACCAACAGGGGACAGATGCTCAACACACAGGCATGGAAACATGGAACAGACTAATGAATCTCAGAGAGAAGAAGGAAGGGGAGAGGGCAGGAAGAAATTAACCAAAGATCTTACATGCATACTAGGGGCCTGGTGCACAAAATTCGTGCACAGGTGGAGGGGTTTCCTCAGCCAGCCTTCCCCCTCTCACATATTGGGAGCCCTCAGGGGGTGTCCTACTAATAGCTTAGGCCCATTCTCTGCTTCCCTTGGGGAGCAGGCCTAAGCTGCAATCTGGCCTCCCTTTGTGGGAGGAGACCAGGCTAATCAAGGGAAGACACCAGCCCCATCACCCCATTGCTGCAACCACTTCCAGTCACCGCAGCCACCAAGGTGTTTTCATCAACATGGACTCCAGTCCCTTCATCATGAAGAAATGACAACTTTCTTTAGGAATTTTCAAGATGTGTCTTTCATAGGATGTGACGTTTCTTTCTTTCTTTTTTACCCTCACCTGAGAATATGTTTCCATTGATTTTTAGAGAATGTGGAAGAGAAGGGAAAAACAGAGAGAAACATCAAAGTGACAGGAACACTTTGATTGGTTGCCTCCTGCATATGCCCTGACCTGGGCCCCGGCCAGGGAGGAGCCTGCAACCTAGGTACATGTCCTTGGTCAGAATTGAACCCAGACCCTGCAGTCAGCCGGCTGAGGCATTATGCTCTGAGCCAAACTGGCTAGGGAGGATATAACATTTCTTAGCCCTCCAGCAGTGGACCTTCAGTTTTTTCTCCAGGAGTGTGGTGGAAAAACCCTAAATCGCCTTTAGGGATTCTTATTACCCAAGTTACTAAGAATATTACCAGTGGCATACAGGGAGCTTAGCCAATGAGCAGTAAGAAAAGGTGTTTCCTCTGTAGTTCACTCCCATCACAGGCTCCACCCCTACCCCTACAATCTCAGCTCCACTCCTGCCCAGGCCTGTAGCCTCTGGCCAAGGCTGCAGGCCTGGGCAGGAGACCCCCAGGCCCCTCCGATTGACAGCTTCACAGAGCCCAGGCCTCTGTGATCACCAGCTCTGATCCTGCCCCCTGCCATTGCTGGCTCTGCCCTTGCCTCACTGGCAGCCTCTGGCCAAGGCTACAGGCCTGGGCAGGGGACTCCCAGACCCCTGCTTTGCCAGCTCCACTGGTGCCCAGGCCCCTGCCCAGGACTTATGCCTGGCTAGGGCACCCTCTCACCCCTCTAATCACTGGCTCATCCCTTGCCCATGCCAAGGCCTCTGGTCAGGCCTCTGACTTGGGAAGGGGACCCCCAGCCCCCTCTGATCATTTGTTCTGCTCCTTGGGCCCCCTGACTTCCCAGCCACCTACCTGGCTAACAGGCCTGACCACTTCAGTGGCAGGGCTGAGCCGGACTGGGCACCGCCATCTTGTGGCTATGGGTGCGGCCATCTTTGTGACAGAATGATGCCTAATTTGCATATTACTCTTTTATTAGATAGAATGTGGTATGGGCACCTCCATCTTGTGGCTATGGGGGAAGCCATCTTTGTCACGGAGTGATATCTAATTTGCATATTACTCTTTTATTAGATAGGACTAGAGGCCCAGATTCATGCGCCAATGGGGTCCCTTGACCTGGCCTGCAGGGATTGGGCCCAAACCAGCTCTCCAACATCCCCTGATTGTGAGAAGGCACAGGCCAGGATGAGGGACCCCACCAGTGCACAAATTCATGCACTGGGTCTCTCTTCTAATCTAATAAAAGGGTAATATGCAAATTGACCCTCACTCTGTTACACCTAAGCCACGCCCACTAGCCAAGCCATGCCCACCAGCCAATCAGAGCAGAGCAACTATATGCAAATTAACCCAGACAAGATGGCGGCCAGCAGCCATGGAGCTAGAGCAAACAGGAGGCTTACATTGCACCAGCGATGGAGGAAACTGCCTGCCTAGTTTGTCTGTGGCCTCTGCTCAAGGCAACAAAGTTTCAATCATAAACCTGATTCCAGCCAGCCTTGCTAGGTGGGATGTTGGGTCAATGGGAACTGTGGCCAGCCTGCAAACAGCCATCAGCCCCTCACTTAGACTGCTCAGGCACCCCAGAGGGGGGACACCCATATTGAAAGGACTGTTGCCAGCCTGCAAACAGCCATCAGCCCCTCACCCAGACTGGCCAGGCACGCCAGCAGGTGGACATCCCCTGAGGGGTCCCAGACTGCTAGAGGGCACAGGCCGGGCAGAGGGACCCCCCTGCCCCCAAGTGCACAAATTTTTGTGCACCGGACCTCTAGTCTATAATAATAAAAGGCTAATATGCAAATAGACCGAATGACAGAACAACCGAAAAACTATGATGTATGCTGACCACCAGGGGGGCTTGTGCAAACATGGTGGATATTGGCTGTGGCAGGATGGTGGAGCAGGTGAGCAGGTGCTCCAGACCAAAGCGGAGTGCCAGTCACTGTCATCAGGGCAAGCCTGTGGTGGTTACTAAAAATTCTTTGCTCCTGCATGCCATGGTCCCACCAGGCGCTTGCACCTGCTGCCGGCACCAGCCCTGCTTGCACCCGCTTCTGGTGCCTAGTGCCGGTCCTGATCACTCAGTGCCATCAGCGGGTGTGAGCAGCGACTACCAGCCCTGATTGCCCCTGAGGGCTTCTCCACCTCCCCCTGCTCCCAAGGGGCAATTGGAGCAGCAGCCACCACTTGCCCTGATCATATCTTCTGCTGGCGCTGGCCCCAATCACTCTGCACCATCAGTGGGTGCAAGCGGAGCTAGCACTGTCAGTGCATGGGAGTGGTGGTGGGAGTGAGGCTGCTGGCAGACGGGACTGGAGATGTGGTGGGAGGGGCCGGGCAGGGCCACAGAGGATGGGTTGAAACCTCCCCCAATACCTACTACAGCCTCGCAGCCCACAGTTTCTTTCAAGGTGCACAAATTCGTTCAGTGGGTCCCTAGTAAAAGCATAATATGCTAATTAAACCAGACATTTTTCCAGAAAAAGCTGGGGCTGTGAGGGAAGCCTTGGTTCTGGGTGCCTGCCAGAGGCTGGAGGGAAGGAAGGCCTACTCTTGCATGAATTTCATGCATTGGGCCTTTAGTATAATATAAACAGTATATATAATATGACCCAATTATACACTTATACACACACACACTAGTGATCTGGTGCATGAAATTCATGCATGGGGTGGGGAGTGTCCCTCAGCCCGGCCTGCACCCTCTCCAATGTGGGACCCCTCGAAGGATGTCCTACCCAATTTACAGGGATCAGGACTAAACCGGCAGTTGGACATCACTCTCACAATCTGGAACTGCTGGCTCCTAACCACTCACCTGCCTGTCTGCCTGCCTGATTGCCCCTAACCACTCTGCCTGCTGGCCTGCTTGCCCCCAACTGCCCCCCATGCCAGTGTGCTTACCCGCAACTGCCCCCCTGCTGCCCTGCTCACCTCCACCTTTCCTCCCCACTGGCCTGCTCACCCCCAACTGCCCCCCTGCTGGCCTGCTCACTCTAAATTATCCCCCCACTGCTGTCCTGATCACCTCCAACTGACCCCCACTAATGGCCTGCTCGCCCCCAATGGACCCCTGCTGGTCTGCTTACCCCCAACGGCCCTACCCCCCATCAGCCTGATCGCTCACAACTGCCATCCCATCCTCACCTGATCACCCACAATTGCCCTCCCTTCTTAGCCTCTAACCACCTCTACCTTGGCCCCGCCATCATGGCTTTGTCCAGAAAAATATCTGGAAGGTCTCCTGAAAGGTCTCCCAGTTTAATAGCATATTACCCTTTTATTAGTATAGATAGAGACCTGGTGCATGGGTGGGGGCCAGCTGGTTTGCCCTGAAGGGTGTCCCAGATCAGGGTCGTGGTCCTGTTGGGGTGCCTGGCCAGCTTGGATGAGGAGCTGAGGGCTGTTTTCAGGCTGACCACATTCCCTTCAGGGTGGGGGTCCCCACTGGGGTGCCTGGTCAGCCTGGGTGAGGGGCTGATGACTGTTTGCAGGCTGGCCAAGCCCCCCAGCAGAGACAGGGTATGGCCATGCCCCCTGGCAACCCAAGCTCCCAGCCTCTCCTTTATTTTTTTTCATTGCCTCCTTGAGTGGAGGCCAGAGTGGGCTGGAAGCAGGTATCTGGGATTTATTTATCTTCTATAATTGAAACTTTGTAGCCTTGAGCAGAGCCCAGGGCCGGCCAGGGCAGGTGGGAAGCTTGGATTCCTCCATCACCGGGAGCAACCCAAGCCTCCTGCTTGCTCTAGCTCGTGGCCGCCACCATCTTAGTTGGGTTAATTTGTATACTTGTTCCTGATTGGCTGGTGGTTGTAGCAGAGTGGCGGAGTGATGGTTAATTTGCATGTTTCTCTTTTACTAGTGTGTGTGTGTGTGTGTGTGTGTGTGTATGTGTGTGTGTATGCCTTTAGGTTTGTTTGTGACCACAGACCATGGCTTGTTAGCTTCTGATTCACCCTTCGCCAGAGAAGGAAGCTCTTTTGGATCCCAGACAATGTGACGGGAGGTTTATTAGACTCAACACCTGGATGAGCTCCAAGTGTTGGCTTTTGTCTCCCTTGTTATGTAAGAAAACCAAAACTCAGTTTCACGTGTTTTCTTCCATATCTGTAAATGTCTTAAGGGTACAGACGACTTTTCAGTGCTAGATTTACCACTGTGGATTCTTGCTTTCTTATCAAACTAGGCCTAGAAATTCCTCATCATCTTGTTAGTTCTTCAACACTCAAGGATTTTTTTTTTCATCCAGCTATTTTAGCAATCCTTAGCCAGAACGTTATTTTGAACTGAATACTAAATCTATCTTTTTCACCTCATTTGATGGAACTCAACAGAGACATACATACACAAAGTTTTTCTCTCTTTCAGACCACTAATAAGTACTCCTTTTTTCCCCTTAAATAGAAATATTTAACAAGAAGCAAGCATAATATCCAGTCAAAGAAGTTTTGAGCAAGAGCTTCTGTTGCTATGCTATTATACTTTACTTCCCCAGTGTAGTTCATCTTCTGGAAAAAAGACATATGTCATAAAGTGAATGATCCCAGATTAGTAATCCCAATTTGTATTTCATAATGAATTATTAATCTGTGGGTTTGCATCAGTATTTACTACCTTTCTACACTTTTGTCATAAGTTATAGAAGAAGCCCCAAAATGTATAATTGGATAGTTGATATAGAATTGAATCACTCACTATTTGTGGCATAATCATTGTTTGCTAGGCAATAAGCTCAGTGCTCTAGCGAGTTGCCCACCTGACTCTGACTTCCCTCAAAGGAACTGTGAAGCAGGTCCTCTATTTTGGTTATTTTTGTTTGTGTTTTTTTTTAGGTGGCTGAAAAAATATACAAAAATCAGTTAGAAAACAAAGAGCTACAAGAGAAATTGCAGATTATTATGAGACAATATAAGATTATCTTAAAGGAGGAAGATAAAGTTTTTACACAAAAAAGGAAAATACAAGAAGAGTATGTTTCTATTTCTGATCCATACATGAGTCAACATGCTATAGTTATGGCGTGCTTTCCTTGCTGTCAAAGTAGTAACCCTTCACCTGAACTTATCCTAGCTTTAAAATCTATTGACACTTAGATAAAGTACTTTCCATTACAGGCACATTCCTATCAGTGTGTGGAAATGTGAATAAAACCATAACCTTCCTATTATTCTTTCTGCAAGTTAAAGACAAAAAAAACAACCACTTCTTATAAAATGCTTACAGCTTGTTTAATACCATTGAGATAGGTATTTTGATCCCCATTTTCTGGATGGGGAAATCGAGGCTCATTAACAGGTAAAGTTTCTTTTCAAGGTCACACCCCTGCTAAAAGGTAGAGCCAGAATTCAAAATTGGCTTTAACTGGTTTGGCTCAGTGGATAAAGCATCAGCCTGCAGACCCAAGGGTTCCCTGCTTGATTCTGATCAAGGGCATATACCTTGGTTATGGGTTTGATCCCCAGTAGGGGGCATGCAGGAGGCAGCTGATTGATGTTTCTCTCTTATCAATGTTTCTCTCTTTCTTTCTCTCTGTAAAATTAATAAAATATGTATATCAAAATTGGTCTGATCGACCCCTTTACCTTTCACAAAAGAATATGACAGAATTAATAAATGTAGTAGGAGAGACACACACATTCAGAGGGACAAAGTACTATACAGCTGTTCTTATTGTTTTATGGTTACTATTATAATTAGTGCTCTTTTCATAGCTTGAGAATTTTCATAACTGTAGATTTAGTGGGGAAGCTGAAATGGCCTCGGTCTCAAGACCTTGAGGCTCCTCTCTGCAAAGGCAGATGGAGGCAGTTTTCCCTATATGAACCCTTCTCTTATGCTACGTGGGAAGGAACACGCTGAGACTCACAAGTTATGATTATAAGCAAATGTCCTTGTAGATTAAGTAGAAATATAGCTTGGGTGTTTTTCTTAGGGATATGGACTAGGAAGGACACCAGGGCTTGTTTAGTCATAGAAAGATTATCTATAAGTAGCCATAGAAACAAGAATGTGTCTGGTGCCAAGAAGTTTTGAATACGGTCCAAGAACTAGAGTATAAATGTTTGCCTGTAATAAAGTTCGAGGCTGCTGCAGTTTTTAACTTTTCAGTCCTCCCGATCCCATCGTTTTTGTGTCTTTATTTCTCAGCCTCTTCGCCCTAATTTCAGGTTACCTGATCGATTGCCGGCAGGTACCAGCAGGAACTGTGGGAAGTTGAAATGGCCTCGGTCTCAAGACCTTGAGGCTCCTCTCTGCAAAGGCAGATAGAGGCAGTTTTCCTTAGTATGTGCAATAAGGATATCATCCATATAATGGACGATATAAGCTTTAGGAAAAGTTTGTCTGGTTCCTAGAATAGCCTGAGTGACAAATTTTTGGCATAGAGTGGGACTATTTGTCATACCTTGAGGTAAAACAAGCCAATGATATCGTCGCATGGGTATGTTAAAATTAGTTGAAGGAACACTGAACGCAAAACGTTGACAACCTGCAGGATATAAAGGAATTGTATAGAAACAGTCCTTTAGATCAATAATGATCTTATAAGTATCTTGAGGTATAGACATAGGGAATGGAAGGCCAGGTTGCAAGGCTCCCATAAGTTCCATAGTTTCATTAACTTTTCGGAGATCCTTTAACAGTCTATTTTCCAGATTTTTTCTTAACCACAAAAATAGGAGAATTCCATGGAGAGTTAGAGGGAGCAATGTGTCCACAGTCCACCTGTTCCTATACCAGTTGTTCTGCTGCTCTTATTTTTTCTTCTGACAGGGGCCGTTGATTAACCCAAACAGGATCATCACTTTTCCAAGTAATAGGATCTGTATGGGTTACAGGACAATCAAAGGCCCCAGCTAAAAATATCCTAATCTAGTTCTATCTGGCCTCTTTTGAGGTATAATAGGATCTTGAATGCCTTGAGCATCCTTTCTCAAACCTTGATTGGATAAAAGGCCTTGATCAAATTAAGTGCTGGGTCACTTTACTGTTAGGACTGTAAATATAAACTCCCATTTCTTGTATTACATTTTGAGCCCATAAATTTACAGGAAGTCTGGGAATAATGTACGGTTGAAAACTTCCTGAATGGCCCTCTTCATCATGCCATGTAAGCAAGTCACTACTTTGTAAGGGAGATTGAGATTGATCAATACCCTGCAATTGAGCCATGGATGGTCAAGAAGGCCAAGAGGCAGGCCAAAGTTCCTGAGTGATGACAGAAACGTCAGCTCCTGTATCTAAAATACCATGAAATTTTTTATTATTAATGAACAAAGTTAATTTAAGCCTATGCCTTTTAATTTCCTTGATCCAATAGGCATCAGAAGAACCAAATCCTCGATCTCCTCTAGCCTGAGTTTGAATGTTTTGTCCTTGTTTGACATAGGGCAACAGTAGTAATTGTGCTATTCTTTGCCCAGTATGTATTACTGTAATAGTACTAGGAGAATGAGCCATGATTTTTATTTCCCCTGTATAGTCTGCATCAGTAACTCCAGGGGCAACCATAAGTCCTTTCAGAGTACAACTACTTCGTCCTAAAATTAACCCTACTGTTTTTTCAGGTAGAGGCCCATAAACATTTGTTGCCAGGGCTTGTACTCCCATCTCTGGAGTTAATACTGTGTAGGTGGAGGCACAGAGGTCCAATCTGGTGCTCCCTCGGGTTGCTTGGAACAAGTCTCCAACGGATTGTTTGTGGACCTGGCTCCTCCCTCCGGGAGGAAAGCCTAGAGTGCCCCATAACACTGCTGCGGGGCCTGGGGTAGATCCACGAGAGGAGGCTCTATTAAAGGAGGATCTAATCCTGCCACAACAGAAGGAGCAGGAGGAGACTTAATATTCTTCTTCATTGTAGTAAGTGGCGTCAGACGAACTTTAGTTTCACTTTGTTTCTTAAGAGAGTCAGCCAAACGCAATATCTCACTACGCATTTCGGCTAATTCCCTTTGTAATTTATTTACTACAGGTTGCTGCAATACCATAAGGTCATCATGATGATACTTAGCAGCCTCCTCTTCTAAATTATCCCAATCTTGAGGGTCTAGGTTATCTTCAAGAGGAATTTCATAGTCATGCATAGAGAGAAAAACCTCTTGCTGAGGGGAGGCCAATTTATTTTGTACAGTGGGAACTACAGGCAGGGGATCAGTTTTTACGGTTTGTACCCCTGCTTCAATGCCTCCAAAACCCTGATAAGTCTATATGCCCACTGTTATTCCATCCAATGGGGGAGCAGTAGGGGACTGGACAGATTCATCTATCTCACTGCTAACAACCCTTTTACTTTCTTCTTTTATTTTTTCCCATTTGAGTTGCTCAGAATCAAAACTAAGGCTATCACGGATTAATGACCAAAGAGAAAAAAGCATCTACAGGCACCTTTTGTGGACCGTGGGCGGCATAATACCCACGCATACGTTGTCCAACCTTCATCCAAGTTTCTATATTTACTGAACCTTCCTGAGGGAACCAAGGACAAACTTCTTCTACAAATTCTAAAAAGCATGAAAGTTGAGGCACAGATACCTTGGTCCCTCGTGAAGCAAGCAAGTTACTTAAGACCTGAACAAAAAGTTCTCTACTACTAGTCTGCCCCATAATTTATTACTCCCGACAATAACGCATCCACTGCACCCTTACCTTTCCGATGCGCATCTCTCACAGGCAGTGGCCTCTTTCCATTATCCCCATGTTTTCAGGTCCCTGTTCGGGCGCCACCTGCCGGTACCTGCCGGCAATTGATCAGGTAACCCGAAATTAGGGCGAAGAGGCTGAGAAATAAAGACCGGGAGGACTGAAGAGTTAAAAACTGCAGCAGCTTCAAACTTTATTACAGGCAAACATTTATACTCTAGTTCTTGGACTGTATTCAAAACTTCTTGGCGCCAGACACATCCTTGTTTCTATGGCTACTTACAGATAACCTTCTACGCCTAAACAAGCCCTGGTGTCCTTCCTAGTCCATATCCCTAAGAAAAACACCCAAGCTATATTTCTACTTAATCTACAAGGACATTTGCTTATAATCATAACTTGTGAGTCTCAGCGTGTTCCTTCCCACGTAGCATAAGAGAAGGGTTCACATAGGGAAAACTGCCTCCATCTGCCTTAGCTGAGAGGGGCCTCAAGGTCTTGAGACTGAGGCCATTTCAGCTTCCCACAATTTAGCCACAACATGCAGAAATACTTTGCTTCTATTTTTTCTGATTCATTGGGAAAATTCATTAGATTAATAGTTTATGAACTGAATTTTCTAAACTACTTTTGAAATTTTTGTGATGGCATATTTTCTCATGCTGAGGATTTAAAATATGATTATTTAAACCTTTAAAATATGATAACTTTTTTTTTCATGGTAGAAATAACAAACAACTGGCTTTTATTACTGATAAAGAAAACTTCCTATCACAAAGAAAAGTAGACATCAAAAATATGGAAGAAGGACTTGTCACGCTTTCTGAACTTCATCGGTATGTTTGTTGCCTTTGAAATTTTTAATCTTCATTCCTTTCTGCATTTTTAAAAAATAAATAGTATCAACAAATATATGTAAATTTCTAATCTGCAAAAAAGGATTTTTGTAATTCAGTCTTTGTTTTACAATCCTGAACAGTCATTATCATGGAATCTTTTATTGAAAGGATAGACAGGTTCTAAGTTCTACACAAGTTGCTGAGCATGAGGAGGGGACGAGTTAGGGTCCAGTGACAAGAATGTGCCCAAATGTTACTATAGCATTGACCCTTCATGATGTTCATTACTACCATTCTAAATCACTTTAATTGCTATTTTAATTTTCTGATTAAAAAAGGAATGCCTATACCTGATTTTAAAATTCAAATATAAAAAGTTGTAACTTCAAGAGTAAGTTACCTAAATCTCTCCACAGAAATAATTACTGTTAACAGTTTGCTATATATGCTTTCTAATATCCCATCTAATAAAAAGGTAATATGCAAATTGACCATCACTCCAACACACAAAATGGCCACCCCATGTGATCAAAGATGGCTGCCACAAGATGGCCAGCAGGGGAGGGAAGTTGGGGGTGACCGGTTCAGCAGGGGAGGGCAGTTGGGAGGCAACAAGGCCTACAGGGGAGGGCAGTTAGGGGTGACTGAGCCGGCAGGGGAAGGCATTTGGAAGGCAACCAGGCCTGCAGGGGAGGGCAGTTGGGAGGGACAAGGCTGGCAGGGGAGGGCAGTTAAGGGCAATTGAACTGGCAGGGGAGCAGTTAGGCATCAATCATGCTGTCAAGGAGTGGTTAGGGGGTGATCAGGCTAGCAGGCAGAAGCGGTTAGTGGCAATCAGGCAGGCAGACAAGAGAGCATTTGGGAGCCAGCAGTCCTGGGTTGTGAGAGGGATGGCCAGCTTCCAGTTTAGGCCCAATCCTAAGACATCCCTCAAGCGGTCCCAGATTGGAGAGGGTGCAGGCTGGGTTGAGGGACACAACCCTCTCAACCCCCCCGTGCATGAATTTTATGCACTGGGCCTCTAGTCTATATCTAATCTAATAAAAGAGTAATATGCAAATTAACCCTCACTCTGTTACACCCACAAGCCATGTCCACAAGCCACACCCACCAACCAATCAGGAGTGAATATGCAAATTAACTCAACTAAGATGGCAGCAGCCACAGAGCTGGAGTTGCCCTGGTCAATGGAGGAAGCCAGGGCCCTGCTGGCCCTGAGCTCTACTCAAGGCTACAGAGTTTCAATTATAGAAGATAAACAAACCCCAGATACCTGCTGGGCTAGGACCTTGGGTTGCCAGAGGCAACCCAGGCTTCAAGCGGGGGACCAAGGCAACAAAGTTTCAATTATAGAAGTTAAATAAATCCCAGATACCTGCTTCCAGCCAGGCACGCCAGTAGGGACCCAAACCCTGAAGGGGCTGTGAGCAGCCTGAAACGGCCCTCTGTCTCTCACACAGGCTGGCCAGCTACACCAGCAGGTTGACATCCCCTGAGGGGTCCCAGACTGCGAGAGGGCATGGGCCAGGCTGAGGTACCCCCCCCCCACTTGAGTACACAAAAGTTTTGTGCACTGGGCTTCTAGTATATATATAAAGCCTAAGTGATGTATGACTGAATAACCAGTTGACCAGTCACTGTGACGCACATTGACCACCAGGGTTAGACACTCAATGCAGGAGCTTCCCCCTGGTGGTCAGTGCACTCCTACAGCAAGAGCACTGCTCAGCCAGAAGCCAGGCTCATGGCTGCCACAGCGCAAGCCTCTCCCGCCTCCATGGCAGTGATAACAAGTGGCAGCAGCAGCAGGCGCAGCAGGGCTGGGATGAGTGGGAGTGGCACCTGGCCCTGGCTTAGGCTTCTCCCTGGCCACCTACAGGGATGTGGGGATCATGCCAAAACTGGCAGCCCAACATCCCCCAGGGGTCCTGGATTGAGAGAGGGCACAGGCCAGGCCCAGGGACCCCACCAGTGCATGAGTCTGTGCACCAGGTTTCTAGTATGCATATAAGATATTTGGTTCATCTGTTTTTGCCCTCCCTCCACCCCCTTCCCTCTGAGATTCATGTTTCCATGCCTGTGCATTGAGTATCTGACCCCTGGTGGTCATTGTGCATCATAACTACCAGCCTACTGGCCAGTCGCTTAGGCTTTTATATATATAGAATAGAGGCTCAGTGTGTGAAATTCGTTCATGGGTAGGGTCTCTAGGCCTGGCCGGCTATCAGGGCCAATCTGTGGGGCAACAGGTGGGGCGATCAGGGGCCCCTGCTCACACCCACCTTGGCTGGCCTGGCACCACCTGCTCACTGACCCCACCCCCCACTATTGCTGGTTACTGCCTTCTGAGGGATGACCAGTGGGGCAAACAGGGGGCCTCCACTTGCACCTGCCTTGGCTGTCCTGGCACCACATGCTTGCCGGCCCCACCCCCTACTGCCGGTTGGGGTCTGTGGAATGGGGGCAGCTCCTGCATTGAGTGTCCGTCACCTCGTGGTCAGTGCTCATCATAGCGACCAGTTGTTCCACTGGTCATTCTGCCGTTTGGTCAATTTGCATATTAGGGTTTTATATAGCTAGATATGTGCATTTAATGACCCAAAACTTGGGTTGCAGTCTTTTGTAATTGGATTTTTCCCACTTAAAATTATATTAGGGTAACTTACACAATGTTATATGTCAGTTATATCTCAATAAAGCTGAAAAAATTATATCTGAGCAAATGATAAAACCATGGTTGGTGAAAGTTATGAGAATTCTTTGCACTGATTTTGATACTTACCTGTTGAGTTTAAAGCTATTTCAAAATAAATTTAAAAATCATATATACAGGACCTCTTTCCTCATTCTTTTCTTTAACTGCATAGTATTTCTTCTGCAGATTATACTGTATTTTATTTAACTAATACTTTGTTGATGGACATTTGTTTTTTTTCTGTTTCCTATATTACAATTTTCAAAGTTCACATTAACATATCTCTGTCCACTTGTGTGACTATTTCTTTTTTAAAAAAATTTTATTGTTTAATGTATTACATAATTCTTCTTCCCCCCGCCCCATTGACCTCTCCCTGATCACCCCCAACTCCCAGCACATGCCCTCACCCTCACCCCACCCCCACCCCATCTGTGTCCATTGGTTATGCTCATATGCATGCATACAAGTCCTTTGGTTGATTTCTTACCCCCTCACCCCCTGCCTTCCTTTATAGGTTGGACAGTCTGTTCGATGCTTCTATGACTTTGGTTCTATTTTTGTTCCTCAGTTTATGTTCATTATATTCCACTAATGAGTGAGATCATGTGATATTTATCTTTCTCTGGCTTATTTCACTTAACATAATGCTCTCCAGTTCCATCCATGCTGTTGCAAATGGTAAGAATTCCTTCTTTTTTACAGCAGCATAGTATTTCATTGTGTAGGTGTTCACAGTTTTCTAATCCATTCATCTGCTGATGGACACTTAGGCTGTTTCCAAATCTTAGCTATGGTAAATTGTGCTGCTATGAACATAGGGGTGCATATATCCTTTCCGATTGATGTTCTCTTTTCTTGGGATATATTCCCAGAAGTGGGATCACAGGGTCAAATGGGAGTTCCATTTTTAATTTTTTGAGGAAACTGCATATGGTTTTCCACAGTGACTGCACCAGTCTGCATTCCCACCAGCAATGCAGAAGGGTTCCTTTTTCTCTGCATCCTCTCCAGCACTTGTCGTTTGTTGATTTGTTGAAGATAGCCATTCTGACAGGTGTGAGATGGTACCTCATTGTTGTTTTGATTTGCATCTCTCGGATGATTAGTGACTTTGAGTGAGCATGTTTTCATATCTCTCTTGGCTTTCTGAATGTCTTCTTTCAAAAAGTGTCTATTTAGGTCCTTTGCCCATTTTTTGATTGGATTGTTTCTCTTCCTTTTGTTAAGTTGTATGAATTCCATATAAATTTTGGAGATTAAACCCTTATCAGAGATAACATTGGCAAATATGATCTCCCATGCAGTGAGCTTTCTTGTTGTTTTGTTGATGGTTTCTTTTGCTGTGCAGAAGCTTTTTATTTTGATGTAGTCCCATTTGTTTATTTTCTCCTCAGAGTCCATTGCCCTAGCAGCTATATTGGTAAAGATATTGCTACAACAAATGTCTGCTATTTTGCTGCCAATGGCTTCTTCTAAGATTTTTATGGTTTCCCAACTTGTGTTTAAGTCCTTTATCCATTTTGAGTTTATTTTTGTGTATGGTGTAAGTTGGTGGTCTAGTTTCATTTTTTTTGCATGTATCTGTCCAATTTTCCCAACACCATTACCAAAGAGACTGTCTTGACTCCATTGTATACTCTTGCCTCCTTTGTTAAATATTAATTGAGCATAGTGGCTTGGGCCTATCTCTGGGTTCACTGTTCTGTTCCATTCCTCTATATGTCTGTTCTAATGCAAGTACCAGGCAGTTTTGAGAATAGTGGTTTTGTAATATAGCTTGATATCTGTTATTGTGATCCCTCCAACTTTGTTATTTTTTCTCAAGATTGCTGCAGCTATTCAGGGTCTTTTTTTATTCCAGTGAATTTTTGGAGATTTTGTTTAAAGTCTTTGAAGTATGCTGTTGGTATTTTAATGGGGATGGCATTGACAGTATAGATTGCTTTTGGTTGTATGGACATTTTAATGATGTTAACTCTACCAATCCATTAACACGGTATGTTCTTCCATTTATTTATATCTTCTTCTATCTCTTTTTTCAGCACTAGTAGTTCTTTATAATAAGTCTTAAAAGTTGAATTCCTGGATCAAAGAAGGTTGTGTATTTTTTATTTTATAATTATTATGAAAATGCTCTGTGTAAATATTTCATCATTTTACACTCACTAACACTGAGAATAAAGTAACTTATACTGTCGTTGGGCATATGATCAAGACTAACACACAGGCAATAACTAATGAAAGGCATATAACTGAAGAATAGTGTGAATTATTAAGAAATAATCAGAGAGGGGTGGAAGATGGCTGCCGATAAGAAGGCAGACTGAAAGACAGTGAGAGAGAGGGAGAAGGAACGGAGAGTGTGTGGATGTACCAAGCGTGGAAATTTGTGGGTGTGCGACAGCTATACTCCAGAGGACTGTTGGAGAACCTGAATGGGGCTCCCTTAACCGGGCGCTGCCTCCACTGCTGCTGAAATCTCTCCTGGAGCTGCCGACTGTGCTGCGGTGATGGGGCCATCTTGGGTGACTGTTACCAGAAACATATATACTGCAAACAGGACACCCAGGGACCAGCCAGGAACCCAGGAACACCGGGGCTCAAACCAAGAATACGTGGACCCAGATGAGCTCTGCTCCTCACAGAAAGGTCAGATTTCGCTTGTTAAAAGCGTGGTTTGTATTCCAGGTGGGAGAGTTGAACGCGTGTAGGAGAAGTCTCTGCGCAGCAGAGTCTGCGCCCCTCCCAAGGCACATTATAATTAAACTGGCAAACATCAATGACAAAGAAAGAATCTTAAAAGCGGCCAGGAGAGACACAAAGTTACCCACAAAGGCTCTCCAATCAGACTAGCGACTGATTTCTCAACAGAAACACATCAGGCAAGAAGGGAATGGAATGAAGTATACAAAGTCATGCAAAGGAAGGGTCTGAATCCAAGAATACTGTACCCAGCAAGGCTATCAATCAAAATTGAGGGTGAAGTTAGGAGCTTCACAGACAAAAAAGGACTAAGGGAGTTTGTCACTACCAAAGCAGCAATGCAAGAAATGTTAAAGGGCCTACTGTAAAAAATAAAAAATAGGAAATGAAGAAGGAACACAGGGGTAAAGAATAAAATGGCGACAAACAAGTATTTATCAATAATAACTTTAAATGTAAATGGATTAAACGCACCAATCAAAAGACATAGGGTAAATGAGTGGATAAGAAAACATGACCCACATATCTGCTGTTTACAGGAAACCCACCTCAGAAAAAAAGATGCACACAGACTGATGGTGAAAGGATGGAAAAATGTTTTGCAGGCCAATG
>PVJC01018922.1:0-30840 GCA_004026665.1 Murina feae | reverse complement strand
ATAAGCATATGAAAAGATGCTCAATATCATTATTAGGGAAATGCAAATCAAAATCATAATGACATATACCTCTTCACATCGAGGATGGCTAAAATAAAAAAGACAGATAATAACAGATGTTGGTGAGGATGTGGAGATATTAAAATCCTCATTAATGGTTGATGGGAATATAAAACAGTGCAGCACTTTGGAAAACAGTTTGGCAGCTCCTCAAATGTTAAACATGGCATTATCTATAACTCAGCAATTCCACTCCTAGATACATGTCCGAGGGAAATGAAAACAGGCCCATACAAAAACCTGTACATAAATTCCATACCAGTGTTATTTATAATAGCCAAAAGGTGGACAAAACCCAAATGTCCATCAGCTGTGAAATGGATAAACAAAATTTGGTATATCTACACAATGAAATACTTATATAAAAAGAATGAAGTATTGATTCATGCTACAAATGAATGAACCTGAAAAATATTATGCTAAGTGAAAGAAGCCAGCCACAAAAGACAACATATTGTATGAATTCATTTACATGGAATGTCCAGAATAGTCAAATCCAGAAAATATATTAGTGGTTGCCAGGGTCTGGGAAGAATTAGGAATTAGAGGAGTGGGGAATGACTATCAATGGGTAGCATACGGTTTCTAATTTTAGACCATGAATATGGTCTAAAATTAGATAATGGTGATAGCTATAGCTTCTGTGACTACACTAAAAACTGAACTGTAAACTTTTAAAGGGTGAATTGTATGGTATATAAGTGTCAATAAAGCTGTTACTTTAAAAATTACATGGAGTGCCCTGGCTGGTGTGGCTCAGTTGGTTGGAGCCTCATCCTATACCCAAGTTTCAGGTTCCATCCCCAATCGGGGTTCATATGGAAGGCAACCAATCAATGTTTCTCTCTCACATCAATGTTTCTCTCTCCCTCTTCCTTTCTCTCTCTATAAAATCATTAAAAACATACCAAAAAAATCTTTTTAATTACATGGAGTTAGTTATACCATCTTTTTAAAAGTTATTTTCTAATATTAAATTTTGCAAATTACTTGATATTAAGAAAGAAAATTCAGGGTTTAAAAAAAATTCAACATTAAACAACAATAAGGAAATGTTACTTATAAATAAGTCAAGGTCCTAGTAAAATACCATACCTTGCCACACTGCTTGTAAGAAATTCCCTTTTGGTTACAGTACTCATAGATGAGGGATGCACCCTGTACACATAATTTAGCTTTTAGAGATTCCGGTTTATAATAAATTCCACTATGTATGACACCACTGTTATGTCCAGTCTGGTGAATAGCTACCAAACAAGAGAAACAGATAAGAAAAAATAAATGACTCATACAAAACCTAAGAAGTGAGGGAACAAACATATTTGAAGCTATCAGAGACCACATTATTTAAAATTCTTACAGTCAGAGCACTGGTAAATTCCTTCAGCTGCCATCTTTGTTGACTGTGTCACATCCCACCAGCCCATCTTTGATTTTAGTTACAACGTTGGTGCACAAACTCACCTCTCACTTCCAGCAAACCATTCAAGGGACCATTACGGTTCTCTGCATTCTGCCCCAGGGCCTTGTCTAATGTGGGGAAAGAGAACTAAAACATTCCTAGAGGCAATCCTCACCCAATAGGGACAGGAGCTGATGGATAAATGACCATGATGCTGGGAAATGTTTATGTAGCTCCTCAGAGGTCCCAGAGAATCAAACTCACAACAGCTTCAATAACATACCCTCATGTGGCTCTCCCTCCTTCCTTGTTTACTATCCCCATCCCCTCACTCCTGTCTCCTAGATAACCTCTAAATAAATCACTATACCAAAGTCCTAGTCCCGGACTCTGCTTTAAGGAGAACTCAAATTAACATACTAACATCGACACTCAGCATAACAGATGCAGAATTGACAAAGTAAGCGGGTGTTCAGGATAAGCCTGAAGAGCAGCAGTGATAGCATACATCAACCATACATACCTAATTCTTTCTCCTTTTCCAGGACACCAATGGAAAGTGCTGGATGTCGCAGGATGAGTGCTCTGGCAGAGGCAAGCCCCACAATCCCGCCACCGATAACGACGACATCAAATGAGCTTCAAGAGAAAGTCACTTTTAAAGTAATGCATGTTTACAGTAGACCTCATCCAACTTCATATGCAACATTTTTTTGTCATCTATGGATAATTAATTAAACCATTAATTTATAATCATTAAAAGCAAATATTTATTGGGTCTTGTGCTACTTGGCTTCATGCTCATGAAGGTACCCTTAAAAGTTACCTGCACTGCTGGTCAGCAGTATAACCAGCTCCACCCAGCAGGCAGGGTGGCTAGTTGATCAAGCTGCTCTAAATCTCCACAGTTAGTTACACCATCATTTGGCTCAGTGGATAGAGCATGTTAAAACATGTTCTGCCTGGGCCAGCTGCATGTGTTAAGCATCACACTCTTCTCTATCATGTATTCTTTTAAAATTCAAGTTCAATATTCTTGAGGATTATATGCAACAATTTATCATTTTTTTTCTGTTAAAAAGAAAACAGCCAGTAGGTTCAGAACCACAATTTTAGCCACAACAAACCCTGATCACACAAACATTTTAAAAATTAGAAAGGCCTTGTAAAGTCTAACTGCAATGAGGAGTGCAAAAGAGTCCCTTTAGCACTGACCTTAGGGTAAACAAATCGAGGTTGTAGAGGAATATGGACACTCTTGCTTCTCCCCCCCCCCCTTCCCATTTAATCCCCTCATGTATTATATTATTTTGATGCAAATCCTAAACATCATCTGTAATTATTGTAATATATTATTTCTAAAAGGCCTCTTCAAAACACACACACAATACCATTATTCTAACTAAAAAAATTAACAAAAATGTTTTATATAATCAAATATTCACTATAAAACTTCTGGAAGAAAACACAGGAAAAAAATCGTTGTGACGTAGAGCTAGGTGAAAGTTTACACCAAAAACATGATCCATGAAAGAAAAAATTGCCCTAGCCCGTTTGGCTCAGTGAGTAGAGCATTGGTCTACGGATTAAAGGACCCCGGGTTCAATTCCGGCTAAGGGCACATGCCTGGGTTGCAGGCTTGATCCCCAGTGTGGGGTGTGCAGGAGGCAGCCAATCAGTGATTCTCTCTCATCATTCATGTTTCTATCTCTCTCTCCCTCTCCCTTCCTCTCTGAGGTCAATAAAAATGTATTTAACCCTGACTGGTTTGGCTCAGTGGATGGGGCATCGGCCTTCGGACTGAAGGGTCCCAGGTTCGATTCCAGTCAAGGGCATGTACCTTGGTTGCAGGCGCATCCCCAGTAAGAGGTGTGCAGGAGGCAGCTGATCCATGTTTCTCACTCTCTATCCCTCTCCCTTCCTCTCTGTAAAAAATCAATAATATATATATATATATATATATATATATATATATATATATATTTTAAATGTATTTAAAAAAAGAAAAAATTGATAAGCTGTACTTCATCAAAATTAAAAACTTTTGCTCTGCAAAAGATCCTGTTAAAAGGATAAGAATAAAACCAACAAATTGGGGGAAAATACTTGCAAACCATTTATCTGACAAAGTACTCTATCTAGAATATCTATTAAGAATTTTCAAAATAAACAAGCCATTTAGAAAATGGGCAAAAGATATGAACAAACATATCATCAAAGAGGACAGGTATACAGGTAGCAAATAAGCACATGAAAAGATGTTCAATTCCATTACTCATTAGGGAAATGCAAATTAAAACTACAATGACAGATCACTACACTCATATCAAAATGGCTAAAAAATTTTTAAAAAGTGATTATACCAAATGCTGGTGAGGATGAAGAAGAACTGAATCACTCACATATTACTGGTAGGAATATAAAATAACAGTCATTCTGAAAAAAAGAATATGGCAGTTTCTTAAAAAACTAAACATGTACTTACTGTACGCCTTAGTGCCCGCATTTACCCCAGAGAAAGGAAAAATTATGCTCAAACAAAGACTGTACATAAATGTTTGTAGCAGCTTTATTCCAAAAACTGGAAAAAACCCAGATATCATTCAACTGGTGAATGGTTAAAAAAAGTGATACATCCATACCATGTAATGCTACTCAACAATTAAAGGGAATCACTATTCATATAGGTAACACTTAGGTGGTTCTCAAGGTGAAAAAAAGCCAATCTCAAAATATTACATACTGTGTAATTCTACTTACAGAACATTCTCAAAGTGAAAAATTATAGAGCTGGAGAATAGATTAGTGGTTGCCACAGGTTAGGAAGTGATTAGAAAGGTGTAGAGATGGGATGTGAATATAACACAAGGGATATTTTTATATCGACAGAATATTTGTTTCTGAATTGTGGTGGTAGTTACACAAAACGACACATAATTGCATAGAAACATGCACACACACAAATGAGTGCATGTAAAACTGATGAAATCTGAACAAGATTTATAGAATGTACCAATGTCAATTTCCTGTTTTTGATATGGTACTATAGTTATGTAAGATGTTATCATTGGGGTAAATGAGAGTGCTGCTTTGTTGCAAACTTCTATAAATCTATAATTATCTCAAAATAAAAAGTATACACAAAACCTTCCCTAACCCTACTTTTCTTCCCTTAAGAAAAGCTTCCCAAAATCCTATCCCATTCTAATCCTCCCAATACAATAACATACAGCAACCAGAGTAAATTTTTGAAACATCAGCATTGAATCACTCCCTCTTCTTTAACAACCCTTAAAATTTGGGGGTCGCACGACCTTTTCACAGGGGTCGCCTAAATACATCCTGCATATCAGATATTTACATTATGATTCATAACAGTAGCAACATTACAGTTATGAAGTAGCAACGAAAAAAAACTTTATGGTTGGGGTCACCACACGAGGAACTGTATTAAAGGGTTGCGGCGTTGGGAAGGTTGAGAACCACTGCTTTAAAAGCTTCCCAATGCTCTTAGAATAAAATTCGCTGTGTAATTAAAATAAAACAAAACCCCTGTTGTGATGGAGCCCCTCTCCTGGTGTCCTGCCACATCATCTCTGACGCTAAGCTCCAGTCACACTCAACTTCATACCTCGAAACAGCCAAGCTTTCCAGCTTCGCATAAACCATCATCTCTAAAGAAAGCAGAGGAAAACAGCGGTTTCCAATGTGACCTCCAAACTTTAAATCACAGGACACTGAATTCTGCAGTGTTTGATTAGCCACTGAGCTGCTTCTCAGTGAGGTAACTCTGCAGAGTGTCTGCCTGGAACTGATTGAAGACTGGATTCACATCTTCCAAGTAACACCCGAGATGCCAGCTAATAAACAGCGTTACTTGATTGCTTACAGTGGGCTAGGTCCCTGAACGCTCAAAACGTTTACCTGCGGGCGAGCCTAGGCTCCCGTTCACAACCTAACCTTTACGGAGCTGAAGCAAACGCGCCCGAGTGAAACTGGACGTCGAGGGGCTGTATGCAAAGACAGGCTGCAGTAGCCCGCTGCTCAACACTCTTACTCTTTTCCTCCCGCCCACGAACACAACGAATAAACCCTGCAGGCAGCTCCTGAGATCCGGGCTTCCAGCCCGTGCTCCACAGGATCTCGACCTTCTCTCACGCCGGGGGCAGGGAAGGAGAGCCAGGGCACAGGTCCAGCAAACAGCACCTCGAAGATGCCGCGTAGGCGGCGGGGGCGGGGGCGGGCCGGCGGCTACTCACCTCGTGCTGGCCCTGCGGGCACCCTGGCACAGCGGCCGCGGCCTCCCCAGCGCGGGCCCGCACGCTGCGGGAATGCCCCTGCGGGAACCTCCGCGGGCCCATCCGCAGGCAGTGCCCAGGTAACGCAGCGCGGGCACCATCGCCTGCGTCGCCTCCCCCGCCTCAGCCCCAGCCTGGCCACGGGAGCAGGACACTCTGCAGGGTCCGCGGTGCCCTCTAGCCCCGCCTCCCACGCAGGGACCAATGAGGCGCGCGCCTTCGCTCCACGTGGGCGCGGCTGCCAGTGACCAATGGGCGCGCGCGGCGGAGGGCGAAGGGCAGGCGGCGCAGCCGCACTCGCCGGGGACGCTAGCTCGCTCCCTTCCTGCGACGCAGTGAGTGGAGGAGCTCGGGCCGAGCGGGTCGGGAGCAGGGTGGTGGTTTCACTCTGCCCTTTCCTTTCTCCGCGCGCCGGGCTCACCGAGAACCTGTCCCGCTGCGTCGCGGGTCCGACTTTGGACGTCCCCGGGATGCGGGGCCCGGGAAGAAAGCTCGATCGGGCGGGCCCAGCGGCCTGCCTTCCGCCCGTCCAGCCCCGTCGGGTCCTAGGCTCCCGGGCTGCGGCCCGGTGAACGGCGCCGGGCTGGTCTTAGCCCGCGCTCCAGGCCGAGGCCCGTGTGGCCCCGGGGTCTCCTGTGGGGCTCCCGCGCTGCCATTCATCCGGTTACTTAAGGGACCCGCAGGCCCTGCTCGACCTCGGCCAGCCTTTGGCGCCCTGTTTCCTAGTCGTTAGCACTGCGCCGAGGTACAGTCTTCAGTCCGCCCCGCGGGCCTGGGGATGCCGTGAGGTCACACCCCCCTGACCTCATCGGGAAAGTGCGGGAGGTGGGCGGTAATTGCTCAGCTGCCTCATCACTCTCAAACTGGTTCTCAACCTTCTGGCCCTTTAAATACAGTTCCTCATGTTGTGACCCAACCATAAAATTATTTTCGTTGCTACTTCATAACTGTAATGTTGCTACTGCTATGAATCGTAATGTAAATATCTGATATGCGGGATGGTCTTAGGCGACCCCTGTGAAAGGGTCCTTCCACCGCCGAAGGGGTCGTGACCCACAGGTTGAGAACCGCTGCCTATGCTGACCACCTGCTTCATGGTCGCTTCACATGATCAGGGTCAGAACAGTAGGATGGCACAACCTCCTTGCGCGAAGGACTTCACCTGCCCCTTTGCATTTGGTTCCAGGCATTAGTCAGGAGGCTTCGGGGAGCCATTTCTCCTCTGCCCGGCCGCCCGCCCGCCCGCCCGCCCGCCCATGAACTAAGACTAATGTAGAGTCTCCCTCGCAAGGCTCATCAGGTTTTAGCACAGCATAATTATTATGCTCGAATGGCTTTAACCTTCTGGATAGTTGTACATGTTCTGCTTTATTTGTGAAAGCAACGTAGAATGTTGCCTGCTTGTTCCATCACAATTTTTTTTTAAAGGGATGGTTATTTTTTGAAATTTAAAAAACAATTTTTGAGATAATTGTAGATTTCCATGCAGTTCTAAGAAACAGTAGAGATTCTGTGTACCATTCCGTCTCCCTCAGTGATAACATCTTGCAGAACTAGGGTAGATTACAACTAGGAAATTGACACCATCTATCCCTCTTACTTAGATTTCCCCAGTGTTACATTTACGTGTGTATTTAGTGCCACATAGTTTTCGTCACGGGTGTGGGTTCTTGTTTCCCACCGTCCAGCTACAGCACAGCTGCATCGCAAGAATCCCCCCAGCCCTTCTGGAACCACACCTCCCTGCCCCAGGGCACCTCTTCCCCAGTCTGTTCTCTCTTCCCCAGTCTGTTCTCTCTTCCCCAGTCTGTTCTCTCTTCCTAAAATTGTGTCACTTTCAGACTATATAAACAGAATTATACTGTCTATAACTTTTGGGAAATTGGCTTTCTACACCCAGCATCATCCCTTGAGGTCCATCTCAATTGTCGCATGTGTTGATGGCTCATTCCTTCTTACTGTCCAGCAGTAGTCCATATGTGTGACCGTTCACCCATTAAAGGATATCTGAGTTGTTGCCAGTTTTTAACTACTTTTGAAAAAAACTGCTGTTGACATTAATGTACAGCTTTTTATGTATGAATTTATTTTCGTTTCTCTGGAAGAAATGCCCAAGAGTTCAGTTGCTGGTTCATATGATAAGCCCCTGTTTATTTTGATAAGAAACTGCCAAATAGCTTTTCCAAAGTGGCTGCACCTTTATACATTTGAGTGATCCACTTTCTCCTGAGGATATTTTTCCATTGATTTTTAGAGCGAGTAGAAGGGAGGAGGAGAGTCAGAGAGAGAGAGAGACATCAATGTGAGAGAGACACATCAATTGTTTGCCTCCCACACGCGCCCCAACCAGGGCGTACAACCGAGGTTCGTGCCCTAGACTGGAATTGAGCCCAGGATGCTCTATTCACTGACCCAGACCAGTAGCGCAGTGTCAACTATTTTTCATTTTAATCATTCTGATAGGTATGTAGTGGAGATGGTTATTTTTTATTTATTTTTAATTTTTATTTTCTAAAGTTTTACATTTGTCTTCTTTTTCCCCAATTGACCCCCCCCCCAGATGTTTATTTTTTAGTTTGCACAGATGTAGTAGTTGATTTGTTACTAGATTGAATACAGCATTAGACACTTCCAGGATCTATGATCAGACTTTCAATGGACCATAGTAGCTTTTTATTGCTCTGATTTTGAGCATGTGTTTCTTAGTTTAACAAGGTAAAAGCACTGCAGTACACATGCTCTTTTTATAATTTTTTTCTGCTTACCCTCTCCCTTTCAATTAAGTAATTTCAAATCAAGAACTCACCTTACGTTTATACACCCTGTAAGAGACATTTGTGTTCATGACTCCACCCTCAGCTGAGAAGTCTGGCCTTCTCTAAGTCATAAACATAATTGCAAGTTTTAAAACATCAGTTATAAATTTATGGCTCTAAGCCATGTTATAATAGTAAGAAGATCTTTTTAAATTATTTTAATTCCTGAATTATTTATTGCAGCAGTAATTTAGTAGTAATTTTTAACTTGCTTTTAACTGGTTTCTTTTAATCCATTAGTGTTAAATTCACCAACTCACCACAAGAGGTCTCCTCTTTCCATATAGAAAGCATTCCCAGAGTTAGCTTGATGTCATTAGAAATTGCTAAAATTAATTAGCAAGTCACACTTGAGAATGTAAAAACCTACCAATTTATTTTTTATCTTTATTGATAAATAAAAATTTGATTTTCATGTTTAAATTATTTTAATATAATATCTAGTATTTTTAGAAATCGTGGCTGAAGTAGCAAATTTGGCCTTTAAACTGAATTATAAGGTGGGCCAAAATAAGTCAAAGTACGTCAGTTTTCATAGACCACTCAAATTTACCTGCTTAATAACAGTTTCTCTGGTTTTTACCTTTCTCCATGGAAATATATCAATCATTAAAGACTATTAGCAGATACTCATTAAACTCTGGCATTGTGCTAGGTACTAAGCAAAATGGAAATGAATAAGATGTGATCCTTGGTCTTCCTTTTGCTCTACATACTTTTCTTTTTTCTGCCTCACTGGAAACTTTTAATCATCCTTTAAGAGCCATCCCAAAAGAAAACTCTTTTAGGCTCTGACAGAACTTGTTCATACTTCTACTAAGACTGTGTTGCATGTTACTTCTTTATGTCTTCTGCCTTCATTAGACTACACATTCTATGAGGACAGGAACCATGTCTTTGTCTCTGTTGTTTGGTTTTGTTTTTCTATCTTCTCATTATATCTCTTGAACTAGCTATAGCAGACATTCAATCAGTATTTATTGAGTGAATGAATAGATGGATGAATGAAGATGGTATTTGAATAAGGTCTTGAAGTTGGGTAGGATTTCCATAGACAGGATTGGGTGAGTGGGGAGGAATGGTAAATAGAGGGCACAGCCTGAATTGAATTGAAGCTAGAAAGTCCAGATTTATAAATGAGGTTGGCAGCCAATGGAGTTATTAGATGTGGACACAGGTGGAGGGAGCTTTAACAAAAAGCTGGGAAGGGCTGAGAACGTGAAAGTGATCGCAGGGGGAAGGGAAAGTTTGCAGTAATGCAGGCAGGCAGAGTGATGGTGGAAAAGGGAGGGAGTGGGTAGGTGATTCCAGATTCCGTCCTCAGACCTCATCTCTCACTGTTCCCAACCTCACCATCCTCAGTCACTTCCTCATCTCTGAGGTGGTTCCCACTCAGGCCTCTTTCTCGTCTCCTGTTTCCCCAGTTGCAGGACCATCTTATGACCAAGGAAAAGAGCTCTGGACTGGTAGTAGCCAGAACTGGGTTCAAGTTTCAGCACTGCCACCCATTAACCATGAAACACTGGGCAAGTCCTTTTAAACACATGCATTTATTAAAACCCCACCTTGTTCTGGAAAGGATGCAGGGTGTCAGCAAGTTACTTAATATCAGGCCTTCAGTTTCCTCGTCTCTAAGTGAGGTGACATGGAGACAGTGTGGTCTAGGTGATCTGAGATCCTTCCAGCTCTACCATTTTGTGACTGATTCTAATCACTTGTTGGTCATCTCCTCTTAGAAGTTCTGCCAACACTTCATATTAAGAATATGAAAAACTGGGGAATAAACCACAACCTTGCCCTTCTGACATTGATTTCATAATGGCACCATCATCCGACCAGTGACTCAGGAGCAAAACTTCGTGCCATCTTCAGTTTCTCTGGCCCTCGCCCTTATAATCCCATTTACTGACTCATGTGGAGTCCATTCTGCATTGTCACTCCAATTCTCCTCCCCCACACTCCCCACCCCCTGCCCTTTCCCGTGAAGCCCTTGTTAGCTGTCTTTCTGTCCGGTGCTAGTGTACTCGATCTCGATGTTGCTGTTTGAGTAGTGTTCCTGAAGCATAGTTGTAAAAATGCCAGTGTTCTGTGCTGAAACTTCAGTGACTCCCAACCAACTGCAGAAGAAAGTTCAAATGTCCTGGCTGATTATGCCAGACCCTTTCTGTTGTGACTGCGTAAATTGCCTCCTCTTCTCATCACCCTCATATGCTAATCAAACTGAAATGCAACATGACTTAAATGTCCCTGCCTCAGCTAATCACTTGGATTATTGACATTCTGGTCTGTTCTTATTTTAACTTTTGAAGTATTTATCAGGCAGTATCTTTTATTTTAACTACTTGGTAACTTGTTTCCGCTCATTCCACTCTGCCTTAAGCTGTTAGTTCCTCAAAGGCAGAGAGAGACCAGGTTTCATTTCTTAGTGTTTCCCCCGCACCTGGCACACTTCCAGAGAAACTTGAATTGACATAAACCAGATTGAGATCCAATTCAAAAATCATTTTCTCAACTCATGGTTATAGGTTTTTACAGCTGGAAACCATCTGCGCACATCATCTCATTTTTCAAATGAGAAAACCAAGGGTCAGAGAGACGAAGTTCCTTGCCCAGTCTTTCCCAGCTGCCCTTCCACAGCTCTTTGCACTGTTCTGGTGACAGTATTTACACTCTTGTCATAGGAAGATCTGTTTCCATGTCACCTCTTCCTTCCTAGATGTAACTGTAGACTGCAGCACATTGCTCCCTAGGTGATTTTAGTTTGCCATTTTGATACTGGGAATGTAGATAGGGAGTGGGGTTGGTTTCAATAATTTTACATGGACACCAGGTGGCAACAAGTGCAGACAGACACCAAATGATAGAACAATGGAATTTAATATCAAGGCTGGAAGAAACCACTGAGCTCATTATTTTGCAGCAAAAGAAACTGGGAAACTGAGGCAGGAGTGACTTCTTCAATAGCGATTGAGAGGCAAGTTGAGTCATCAGCTTTATTGGCACAACATCATTGACTTTGAAGTTGTGAAGTGATTATATGTACATTACTCTGATTGCCCATTGATGATTTAATATTAATACTGTGTTGTGTTTCTAGATCAAATGATGCTGTTTGGAAAACTTTCCTGGCAGTTGTGTGGCTTAAAGAAACTCCCATGGTCATGTGACTCCAGATACTTCTGGGGCTGGTTGAATGCAGTGTTTAATAAGTAAGTTACTCTAATTAAAATGAAGAAATGTGGGAATTGTAAAGTTAGATGAATTCGCAATAGTTATTTGGTTATTTCTTATAATCCAAATGTGTTTTTTTGGTATACTATGTGCAGTATGAGCCTCATTTTGTTTAAAAACAAACAAATAAAATATATACACAAATTAAATAAAGACCCCAAAATAGATTACAAAATATTAACATGACTGGGTTGCGGGATGTCAGTGACTTTTATCTTATTTGGCTTTTCTAAAATGAACATTTATTATTTTTATAATCAGAAAAGCTCAGTAAGTGTAATTTTGGACTATTTTATTCTACGGTTTCTTAATGGATGTAGTTAGTCTTTTGAATACTGTCAAGGCAATTCAAGTTTTTAAAAAGATTAATGGGTGGCATGCTTAGAAGCATCATTTTGAAACTGAAGAAGCGAATTTCCTCGTTGCTTAATATAGCAATAACACCATTGATTAGAGAAAAAGGCGTATATAAAAATTAATAAATTTCACTTGATAAGATTAATTTGAACATAGGTCCAAAATTATTCCCTTTACTCTTGTATCATTAATTAAAACAGTAACCAAGTGTATCATTCTTTCAGTACAAGTTATTGAGTACTTCCTGGTGTTAAGCACTGTGCTACATCTGAATCAATGAAGACTCACATCTGCCTGATAAATTCATATAAAAATACTATACCTTCACAGAGTTCACTTGGAAACAAAAATAAAGCAGGAAAGGTAGCAGGTAGAGCCACTGTATGTTTTTCTTTAACATGGATCTCACTAGTACACTTGTTTCCCTCCTCAGTCATTTGAAATGAAAAGTCTTTTCGATGCTGTATTTATGTTGAAAAGCTAATGATTCTAGTGAAAGCTAACTGCTTTTGTTCTCTTCCCAATAGAGTAGATTATGAACGCATCAAGGATGTTGGCCCTGAAAGGGCGGCCTCCGAGTGGCTGCTTCGCTGTGGGGCCATGGTACGCTATCATGGCCAGGAGAGGTGGCAGAAGGACTATAACAACCTCCCTACAGGCCCTCTGGACAAATACAAGATCCAGGCCATCGATGCCACTGACTCTTGTATCATGAACATTGGATTTGATCACCTAGGTAACTACCCTATCATTTGCTTATGAAAAATGCAGGTGGCTTACAGTGACATTTTGTTGCAGTTGAATATTATAGTCATAGATATGTCCTTTTTGCCTTTTCAATATCACCCAGTTTGTTTCTTCTTATGTATAATATTTTTAAATTAGAGGTTAAAAGCACCTTCCTTTTCTCTCTCCCCTTACTAAGTTTGTCTCTACGTGACTTTATTCTGTGGCTTATTGACTTAAAATTCAAGCCTTGTTTGTCAAACTGTCTTTGTCAAACTTTTGTCATTGAGAAATCCTCAATGATGTAGGAATAATTATCCACACAGCTTCTGCTTGGGTGGTTCTCCCCCGCCTCACCCCAATGCCTGGATTTTTCACTGCAAAATGGTGCTATCTCCACAACTTGTATAGTGAATACCATGTATGGTTATTAAGGTGACTAATTGTTCCAGTTTTCCTAGAGCTGAGAGGTTTCCCAGGACATAGGACTTTCAATCCTAAAATCAGAACAGCCCTGGGAAAACTAGAAGAGTTGGTTATTTTAATGGTAAAGCAGGTTCTTAAACTGTTCTTTTCCTCCTAGAGGGCCTACAACATGTTGAAAAAATAAGGCTATGCAAGTGTCATTATATCGAGGATGACTGTTTGGAGAGAATTAGTCAACTTGAAAATTTACAAAAAAGTTTGTTGGAAATGGAAATAATTTCATGTGGGAATGTCACAGACAAAGGCATCATTGCTTTGCATCATTTAAAGTAGGTGGTCAGTACCAAAATAGAAACTTGATAATGATGTTAAGGTGAAAAATCAGAATTTAAAACAGTTGAGGGATGGTGTCTTGTTTTGAAAAATATAAGAAAATGACTTAACCTTCATCTTTAATACTTTAAAACAGTTGAAATTATCAACTTTAATACATTATGGTTTTATTGCATTTTTTAGGAATATTGCTTAAAAAAATTAAATCTAAGTAAAGCTCCTAGCATGGTGCTTGCTACAGTAAGCTCTCAAGCATTAGGTATTATGCTCCCTCTACATTTTTAAATTAATTTCCTCCATGTTTTGCCAATAATCTATCACAGGAAGTTTGAGAAATTTTAAACATTAGAACCAAAAATACTCGATTATTTGTTTCTTACATTAGTTGAGGCTTCAGAGCTTCATCTTGAGTTCCTTTAAGAACTTTGCTAATTTGTTTCCCTTTATATGTTAAGATTCATATTTTGTCTCTCTCAGGCAAATGTATTCTATGCCATAATATACATATAGTATTTGGAAAGATTCAGCTAGAATTATTGATGTAATTCTGAACAGTGAATATATACATTCTGTGTGTAGTTTTTTTTCTAAAAGTCAATAAATCAAGTTTAGTTTTAATGCTATAAGAGTAAAGGCCAAATTGAAGTAACTTCTTTCTTTTTTTACAGAAACCTCAGGTATTTGTTGCTAAGTGATCTTCCTGGAATAAGAGAGAAAGAAAACCTTGTTAAAATCTTTAAGGCATTACTACCTTATCTGGAACTAAAACTAGACTTGAAGCAAAACAATAATCATCAATAAGTGCCTTCTTCAATATAAAGTATCATTTAAAATTATTGATCTTAAACAGCAACAAATATTATGTAAGCATCAATAGAACTATAAGGATATCATATCATGATATTTTAAAAGCAAAAAGTCCATCATGTAGAAAATAAATATTCAGATGAGACTCATTAAAGTTACTAAACTGGAAGTGATGCAAACTAGGTAACATTTTAATTCTAATTTACTCATTTGATATAGATATTCTATAGATATCTCTTGATGTGGATACTGACTTGGAATTCTTTAAAGTCACTTAAATGTACAACACAGATATTCTTGATTGTATTTTAACAGTAATTTATGTTGTACTTTAAAGTTATTGAAGCATCTAATCTAATAAAAGAGTAATGTGCAAATCGACCCTCACTCCGTTACACCTGTGCCATGTCCACCAGCCAAGCCCCACCCACCAGCCAATCAGAGTAGCTGTATGCAAATTATCCCAGCCAAGATGGTGGCTGACAGCCATGGAGCTAGAGCAAGCAGGAGGCTTCCGTTGCACCAGCGATGGAGGAAACTGCCTGCCTAGGCCGCTCAAGGCAACAGTTTCAATTATAGAAGCCACAGAGCTGAAGCAAACAGGAGGCTTCGTTGCCTGCCTAGGCCTCCGCTCAAGGCAACAAAGTTTCAATTATAGAAGATAAAATAAACCCCAGAAATCTGATTCCAGCCAGCCTTGCTGGCACATTGGGTCAATGGAAGCTGTGGGCAGCCTGAAAACGGCCCTCAGCCCCTCACCCAGGTTGGCCACACTCCCATGAGATGAGGGTCCCCACTGGGGGGCTTGGCCAGCCTGCAAACAGCCATCAGCCCCTCTCAAAGGCTGGCCAGGTATGCCAGCAGGTGGACATCCCCCAAGGGGTCCCAGACTGCGAAAGGGCATAGGCCGGGCTGAGGGAACCCCCGAGTGCACAAATTTTTGTGCACCAGGCCTCTAATGTTACTATAAATGTACAGTTTTAAAAAACTGAAAGCTAAATTTCAGATTCATTGAAGTCTATTATGCCAAGAAGTCCGTGGTTGTGGAGGCATTCATACTGCTCTTAGGATTTGCATGCCTTTCTCATAATCCTGCACTCCTGTGTTTTTCATACTTACACCCTTTCTCTGAATGAGTAGTTTCTAGCTAATTTGTCTATTTGCTAAGCTTCATCTGGTACCTATATATTTAAACGGGTAATTAGCCGGGCGTCACGACTGGCTCAAGGGGGCTGCATCATGACCGCTCAGGAGGAGCTGCGCATGCAAATGGGCGGGAGGGGACTGCATGCCACCCCAGTCCCAGCTAGGGTGGGGGCGTGCTCTGAGTAGCCACACGGCATGGCTCGGAGCACACCCCCACCCCAGCGGACACACACCAGGGTGGGGATGTGCTCCGAGTGGCTGCATGGCGTGGCTCAGAGCATGCCCCCAGTGGGTGGCAGCAATGGCTAGAGCAAAGCAGCCTGGGTCCCAGATGCCTGGCAGTAGCTGGAGTGAAGCAGCCCAGGTCCTGGGTGCTGGAGGGAAACTGGTGCCGGCAGCCAGGGGGAGGAAGGCCTATTCTTGCACAAATCTTCATGCATCGGGCCTCTAGTTTTATTATAAGTAGGCATAAATACTTGGCTGAACTCAAATAGTTCTGCTGATTGGATTAGAATAGAGGAAACAATCATGAAGACCAGCTCTTACTTTTGGCTTAAATTAAAAAATTGCTATAAACATAAAATTTTAACATGTCAATTAGAAATGGATTTTTGTTTCCCCATATACATTGCATACTATTTCCTGTGAGCTCAAGGATATCATAAAGAAGTATAAGCACAAAATTCATTTTATATCTAGAAAACAGTGTTAAAGACCATCATTAAGTAGATAAAGATATATCTTTATTTTACCTGCTTAAAGTTGCCCTGATTCAGTTATCGTTAGTTATATGTCAACTTGTTTGTGGATTTCTGTACGTTTGGTTTGAATATAACTTTGCAAATAATGTCAAAATAAACACTTTCTATGATACAGAATTCAAGTAGAAAAATGAATTTTAATTGTGTTTAGAAACTAGCTTATATAAATAGCACATACCATAAATGATATAACATTTACTAATATAATTGCCGCTGTCATTTTAAAAAATCAGAAATTAGTACATTTACAAAAAAAGGATAGAGAACAGTTTCATGTGAAACAGTGGTGATTCCATGTGAGGAAATTACAGATATGGTTAAACATAAGCATACATTTAATAGAACTCATAAAAAACAAGCACTTCTGTCTCAAGTTTGTTTGATTACTGTATGATGAGGCAACTGATTCACCACAGTTTAGTCTTGAGCTACTTTTCTATTCTTAGTGGTTTTCTGTAAAACTATTAGATTAATTAGGCAGTTATAGTCATCTGCCTTGTCAAGTGCACTGTTTTGGGTTAAGGAAAAGAAGAAAAACACCAAGTGTAAACTAGTCACAGAAATTGGATATCCTTCTTTGTCAAGGCTACATAACAAGAATTAGATGATGCTGGGATTAGTCAGTTTACTATCAGCTCTATGCAAGAAGCTACATACATCAGGAAGACTATGGATATCATTAAATTGTCTGGGTAGCCAAAATGATTGAACAGTTGTCAGAATTTGGTGGATTACTTAGTTGTAAGTAATAAAGTCATATGCTCTCATGAAGAAAATTAACATAGCAGTAAACTGGGGGTGTAGAAGAAATGTTTCAAAGATAGAAATACAACTTTCAAAACCATGGCTGAGAACTGCTAGGGAATAGGAGCAGCACATAAACAAAAATGGCTTTGAGTTATAAGAAACAGAATTTTATATTGCCCTTGTGTCCAGGTGACAAGGATGAAAAAGCTGTTTGAGTAGGAGCAATAGGCCAATTCAGAGCTAATTCTGTCATCATTTTGAGTATTACTGTGCAAAGCTAGGAATCCTTAGTAATACATTTTTTAAAATCCTCACTGGAGGATATTTTTCCATTGGTTTTTAGAGAGAGAGAGGGAAAAAGGGAAGGAGGGAGGGAGGGAGGGAGGGAGGGAGGGAGGGAAAGTGAGAGACACATCAATTAGTTCCTCCTGGACACACCCCAACCAGGTTAGGCCAGGGATCCAATCTGCAACCCAGGTATGTGCCCTTGACTGGAAATGTTACGTGAGACCCTTCGATGCTCAGGCTGACAATCTTAACCACCGATCAGCACTTAGACTACATTTTTATTATTAGTTAGCATAGTGTACACATTGCACACACACAGTGGGGCAAAAGTAGGTTTACAGTTATAAATACATAGAACTCAGAGTTTATTCTTATATTATTGTATTGTTTTCTATACAAACAACTGTAAACCTACTTTTGCCCCACTCTGTGTGCATCTAATCTAATAAAAGAGTAATATGCAAATTAACCCTCCATTACACATAAACCACACCCACCAGCCAATCAGAGTGATGATATGCAAATTAACCCAGCCAAGATGGTGACCGGCAGCCACGGAGCTAAAGCAAACAGGAGGCCAGTGATGGAGGAAACTGCCTGCCTAGGCTGGCTGTGGCCTCTGCTCAAGGCAACAAAGTTTTAATTATAGAAGATAAACCCCAGAAACCTTCCAGCCAGCCTCCCTGGGACCTTGAGTCAATGGGAGCTGTGGCCAGCCTGCAAACAGCCCTCAGCCCCTCACCCAGGCTGGCCAGACACCCCAGTAGGGATCCAAACTCTGAAGGGGATGTGGCCAGCCTGAAAATGGCCTCAGCCCCTCACCCAGACTGGCCACATCCCCATGGGTGAGGGTTCCCACTGGGGGGCTTAGCCAGCCTGCAAACAGCCATCAGCCCCTCTCACAGGCTGGCCAGGCACACCAGCACGTGGACATCCCCCAAGGGATCCCAAACTGAGAGGGCACAGGCCGGGCTGAGGGACCCCCCCTCCCCCAGTGCACTGGGCCCCTAATATGTGTGTGTGTGTGTGTGTGTGTGTGCGCAACTATATATATATATATATATATATATATATATATATATATATATATGTTGCAAACCATATATATATATATATATATATATATATATATATATGGTTTGCAACCTAATGTCTTTCATGATCCAAGTAAAAGCTCACAAGCAATTTCTTCCAAAACCCAGATCCCTATAGCCCTACCTGCAATCTGTCTCCAAGCCTGAGTTTGAGCTGGAGAGAATGAAGTTCTAAATGCTTTTGGGCTGGCAGGTGTAGTTCTTGCCAAGACTATAGGTTTTGTTCTGCTCCTTGATCACCTTGGTTAGCTGCCAATCTTCATGCCATTGTTAGCAAGGGGAATTGTGTGAACAAATGTAGATGGATATAGTAAAACCATCTTGCCTGAAAAAGTGACAAAGACGCATCCTTTACTAAAGGTAAAGACAAAAGTGCATGAGGAAGATACCTATAAACATATCACTAAATATATAAGCATATGCTAGTCTTTTGTGATAATCTATGATAGTAAATATTTTGAACAACTCTTAAATATTCTAAAAAATATGGTTTAAATTTTTAAAAATCAAGAGATAGAGCAAGCAGGAAATGGGGTTTTCAGTATTTTGATTTCAAGAACACTCTTTTTAAATATGACGTTAAAGCAATCTGAAAAAGCAGAAGATAGGATTCAAGGAAATACATTTGGGTGTTTTGTAATCCATTTTTCACTTGTCGCATATTGTACAACTGAAGCATAAATCTTTTTTATGTGAATAGTTTTGCCAGAGGAATGGGCAGTAGATACTATTTATATGTCTGTACATAAGTCCAGTTACTTAGATACAACAAAAACACAAGTGGAAATCAAAACGTTTTTCCTTTCTGTTCTGGATACCATCATCGAGCACGGAAGATTGCTTCTGGAATTTCCCTTCACATCTTGCCAAGTGACTTCCTCCAGTTAGTTACTTATGTTTTCTCAACATTGTGATGGTCTTCAATCAAATGTATGTTTTATTTTCTTGGGGTTATTGATCAGTTCTTTTTTGTCCTCTATCTCCAAGCTCCTTAAATGTTTGGAAAATGGTAGTTAAGTTTCTTGGTATTATAGTAGTACTTCTTATTATCCAAAGCTGGAAGGATGCTGCTGCTAGTCAACTGAGGTAGGTTCTGAAACTGAAAACACAACACAGAATTAGGCTCAGCACCATACACTTTTTTCATTGTTGATAACACATCACAAAAAATGTAAGTAAAATTGTTAGCACAGAAATACTTTTTTTTTCCTCCCAGAATTCAGAACCTGAGAAAGGACAAAATATTTAAATTTGGTCTCTGCTTTTCCTTTTAGAGGTGTATTTCATATTAAAAAGAAAAACATTCATATTAAAGAAAATTTAGAGAATGTAAGAATGAAAAATCTACATGTGAACATTATTGGGGGAAAGCAGACATGCACAGGACCTTAGGAACCTTTTAAGCCAATGCCTTGATTTATAGCAAAGAAAACTGACGTCAGGGCACTTGAGCAATTTGCCTGCTTACTCCTTGGTTAAAAAGAACTGCTCCCTTCATGCTACCAGAAAAGGTCATGTGAAAGTAAGCAGAACACACACACACACACAGACACACACATATATATAAAGGCTAAACAACTGGCCGGTAGGTATGATGCGCACTGACCGCCAGGGGTCAGACGCTCAATGCAGGAGCTGCTGAGCTGCGGTGACTTGGCAGCGGTGGTTCCTGGGTGACGTGCCCAGAGGGAGCCCGATTCAGGGGTGAGATACCCGAGAGCTGCCCTCTGGCAATCTGGGACCCCTTGGGGGATGTCAGAGAGACAGTTTCGGTCAATGTCCACAGGCTAGGCTGAGGGACCCCACCTGCCGGAAGGACCCTGTTCATCCGCAGATGCCCTTTGAGCTGCACTGTCGCCCCAGTGTGGGAGGTTGGCTCCAGGGCATGTCCAGCCCGTGGCTCACCCAGTCCCACCCGCCGGCCATCTTCTAATTAATTTCCTTTTAATGTGCACGAATCCACTAGGGCACTAGTTGTACTATATAGCCATAGATATCTGAAAAGCAGGTACTTTTCATTATTTTTAAATCAAACAGCTGAATTGTTCAGTACTTACAAGTAATACAAATTAGTGGTATTCCCATATTCTTTCAAGTGAAAATATTTCCATCAAGATCCCTTATTCTTGAATACAAGGAAACAGCAAGATAAGGGGAGAAAGTCTACTTCCAGCCTGTTTTGCTGTTTGGATCACATATGATAGAGAATAGAATAAAATAAAAGCATCCTTAATTTTGAAACTCTGGTCTATCTGGGGGCCCTGGAGTTCATTTGGTACCTGTTCCTAATGGCCTGTACAACCTCTTCCCTCCTCCAAACCTCACACACCGTCAGGATCACTCAGCCTGCCGTGCAGTAGAGGCTGCAAAGGGAAAGTTTAAGGCAGTTCCGGAAGTAACTAGGGCAGCCAGCTCATCTTAGCTGTGGTTCTGACTATAGTCCATTCTAAATTTGCACAGCTTTTGGCTTATGACAAGGCAATGGAAGGCCATTCTGCCACTTTACGCCAATCACGACTCTTCATGGGCTCCCAGTGTGCAGTTTGGATGCTATTTGGTTACATGCACTGTTCTGCTGCAAGCACTGAAGGCACTCATCACTGCCTTTACCCTAGCCAGCTCTGACGATGAAAGGATCAGGATGGGAAACACTTCCTTTTTGGAAATGTCAATTAATATTCAAGGTAAACAAGATGATGCAGAGCTAGCTGGGATAAATCTGATTTCATTTTCCAAAGCTGGGCTCACACCCGGGTACCCGGCTGAGACCTGTGCTCATGCATGCCAAACTCCCTGGCCCTGTGTGGCAGCTGGGAACTGCAGGGCAAGGACACCTTTAGGATTCAAGGAGAAGGAGCATCAAGAGGCAGCTGTTTCTTGGGCCTTGGTTGGGAAATCATGTGACCAGTGTCCTGGGGCTGGAACAAGGTGCTGGAGCTGCGAGCCACAATTGCCACCTCAAATATAGATTCAGACTCTTCCACCAGGTGGCAGGTATGAGATCACTTGAAGCTGTAACCTTGGATGCTTTCGTAAAGCAGTGCCCCATTTTTACCCCAGGCAGGTGCTTTGGGTTCTGTCTCAGGGTCTTCCTTGTTGGTTTGTCATGATATTTTGCCAAATCCCTTATTTCTCTGATGCTGTCAAAATATGGGTGCTGCAACAGCTGTTCACACGTCAGTCTCTCAGCAGGATTCATGTGAAGACAGCCCTGAAAGAAGAGAACATTCCATCTTACTTTAAAAAAATAATACTAACTTATTAATGTAATTTCTTTCTCCTTTGTAAGATTAAACTTACAATTTAATCGGTTGGGAATAAGAGGGGAGGGAGAAAGTAAAGGGGAAAAAAACATCCAAGCATGATTTTAGTTCCTTCCATGATCATTCCTAAATGAGAAACCACATAACAGTTTCTAGAAATAGTCACAAAAAAATCATTTCTCCGCCTTGTTCTCTTCCTGAGGCGGTTGGTGCTCTGCCCCGAGGGAGTAGGAAACAGGGTCCGCTGAGCCTGTTTAGTCCCTTGCATGTACTTTGTAAAAACTAAATGTGATGCCCTAGCCAGTTTGGCTTAGGGGACAGAGTGTCGGCCTGCAAACAGAAGGGTCCCGGGTTCGATTTTGGTCAAGGGCACATGCTAAGTAGTGGGTTCGATCCCCAGTGGGGGGCCTGCAGGAGACAGCCAATCAATGATTCTCTCTCATCATTGATGTTTCTCTCTCTCTCTCCCTCTCCCTTCCTCTCTGAAATCAACAAAAGAAAAAAACAAAACAACTAGATGTGTGTTTTTTAAATTTAAAAAATAATACCTACACGTGGTAAAAATAAAATGCCTACAAGATTTAGCAAAGTCTCCAGTTCTTCCATTCCCCCTTCTAAAATCAGGTTTTTTTGTATGTTCCTTCAGAAATAGTCTATGCATTACAAGCACACGTGTCTGCATGGAAGCAGAGGCATAGTATACATCCCTTTATAGTACAACATTCTTAACTATTTGCTTTGCCAATAAGTAGGCCATAGGGCTCATAATTGAATAGATTAAATCTCATGACCCCACACCCCAATGAACTGTCTCACATTTTAAATTATGTTATAAATGCATCAGTAAATGCATTACTTTTTGAAATGGATGAAATATTGACAGTAACTAGCAAATATTTTAATTGGCACCTCATTTACATAAGTCATATATTTCTAAAAATGTGTATGTATATAAAGTTTTGTATATAAAGTTTTAAAATCAAAATCTACTTCTAGTATGCTAGGGAGTTGGCTCTTTAAAAGGACCCTATGGCTAAACATTCTTTGAAGAAAGGAATCCTTTTTAAAAACAAGCACCACTCCTCTGAAATTTCTGTTTTGTGTAAACTTAGAAGTCAAATACAATGTTGGGTTTACTTAAAGTGGTGTGTGGCTCAGTGGGTTGGGCATCTTCCCATGTACTGAAAGGTTACTGGTTCAATTCCGAGTCAGGGCACAAGCCTGGATTTCGGGCTCCATCCCAAGAGGGGGCATGCAGGAGGCAGCTGATGAGTATCTCCCTCTCCCTCTCTCTTCTAAAAATCAATTTAAAAAAATCTTTAAAGTGAAAAACACTTACAGATGTTATTACTGAAATAGAATGGGACCCATTTTAAAAACTGAAAATATTTATACTTTTGAAAGGAGAAGAATTCTAAAAGGGACACTTTTCAATCTGTGGATTCCCCATTAAGCACAGAGGCTGTGTGCTTCCTGGCTGGAAACCATGATTTTACCTTCAAGAGCCCCAGGGCAGGATAAGAGATGTTTGGGAATTTTAATTCAAGTGGTTCCTGTTAAAAAAAAAAAAAAGGAGGTTTTATTTACAGCATGCATTCAAATAGGAGGTTACCTCAGATTGCATTTCTTTTGAGTGAGAGAATCGTCTTCCTGGCACCTTCCTTGCCTCCTCCACCCTCTGCCCACCATACCTGTCACCTGCAGCAACCTCCCTTTGCCTGTTTCACAAGCTCCTTCTCTCCCCACCTCCAAATTGCTATTCCAGTTTTCTTCCTAAGCACTCCTCTTACTTCCTGGAAAACTGATGCAGGTAGCAAATTATGAGAAGACAACACTAGTGAAAGAAAGAAAAATGTCAAGCAATTGCTATTTCTTTTTTTTTTTTCTGCCTCAATTTATATAAGTTGCCTTGCCTCAGGATAATTTTGGCATCAACGTTGGCTTTTACATAAATGGGCCCAATTATTTGCATTTATTGACATTCATGAAAACGAAGCTTCCAAATAGATGGTTTGTTACCCAGGTGGACAGATGCTTCTTGGTTTTCTGTGGTAAACGGCCGTGTCCTACCACAAGAGCCTGCTGTCTCCCCGATCATCCTGTTGTTTAAAGCGCCTCCCAAGCAGATATTCATCAAACTCTCTTTGGCCATGGAAGACCAGTCACATGCCGGAGTCAATGAGAAAAAACAAGCAGGATAAAGTGGGAGGAATGCCCAATGTCAGACAGACAGACAGGCCAGTTAAAGAGATATGCCACTGACAAAGAGGCTAATCAGAGACGGGTGCTGAGAAAACAAGGGCCCGTCATCTGAGTGAAACGGACAGCCAGCTGCGCTGGGTGCATAAAGGCGGCAGTGTGGCCAGGCTCCTCGGGTGACACACTCCCTGGTGCTGCAGGCACCGCGTTCTCTTGGACAGGGAACTAGCCAGCAGCAGCCAATTCCCGAGTGTGCACTTATTCAATACGGATAAGAGACAAGAGCTTCAGATTTGGAATTCCCTACGATATATGGAGAGAAAAAAATCCTAAGGCCCCCACCCCCCCCAGCTTAAATCAACAATTTTCAACCTTGTGCTGAAAGAATTTTTAAAACATGCAATACATGACCTCTCTTTCCTTAGGTTATCAAATTAAAAGATGACAGCAGCCAACACAATAGCTGTCCAGTGTGAATGAATCAAAATTACACCTATTTTTTTTTGTCAGATCGGCAAAAATATATTTTCTGTTGTGCACACAATTTCAGCAATTGGTTTGTACGTGCCTGAGATGAACGAGGCTGAACCCCGCTGGCTTACATATTTCCCTTGCTGTTTCTGGGTGTTGAATCTGAGCATGGCTGGGTATGGACATTGCAGACATTGAGCCCTGCTGCCTCAGCAGCAGCGCCTGCCATGGGCCCATCCTGCCTGCTTGGCCAGTTTTCCGGGCCCAGAAGCAGCAGGCCTCCCGCAGCAGGGTTACCGCCAGCAGAGGGACTCAGACACAGATGTTGAACCAGCATGTCCCCTCCACTGCTTCTTCCTGTATTTCTGTCAACAGGAAATCCCCTGCAGGACAACCTCTGGGAAACCACGGAAGGCTTTTGCATTGATAAAACCGGGGTTGTTTCTGAGGCTTCACCGGTAGACAGGGAACAGGAAACCGCTGAGGGATATTTAGTGTGGAACTGGGAATGTCCAGGTCGCCCGGGAGCCAGCTGGGTCACCTCCCACATGGCAGGTGGCATTCCTGCCTCGGTCCCAGCACGACCCACTTTTCCTCTGGCTCGTGGCTGCGGAAGTGGGAAAAGGAAGCCCTCGCAGTGAGACAGGCCAAGGGGCTGCGGGAACAAAGCTCAAGCGGAACTTGATGAAACTTCCAGGTGGAAACCGAGCAACCCTAGGGTTAGTTTCCATTTGGAAGCACTTTCTTTGACAGGAGAAACTCAGGATTTCACAAACCTTCATTGCGCTCTGAAATGTTTTTGATTATCATACAGGCTCATTAGAAAACATAAAAAATATTTAAAAGGAAGTTTAGACAATATTTAAATATTGTAAAGGAAGAAAAAAATGACCCCACCACAGAGAGATATATGCTGTTAATATTTTTGTATATATCCTTGCAGTCATTTATTTCACAAATGTAAAAGCTTTGCATGATTTTCCAAAGGTTGTCAGATTTTTTATACTTACATATAAATACATGTATTGTATTAATACTTATTAAAATTATGTCAAATTATATGTACTGTTTCATAATCATTTTTTCCATTTAGCAATACTTTGTGAACTTTTTTCAAGTGAATGCATAAAATCTATTTTTATTGGCTATGTGGTATTGCTATTGTAAGGCTATGTACCATAAGTTATTTAATTCCTTTAGTGATGGGACACTAAAGGAAATTATTTCTATTAAAGCATGTTATGTCTTTATGTCTTTAATGATTTCACTGGAATAAATTCTTGAAAGTGGACTAAGGGTGTGCACATTTTTATTTTTTCAGTTTTTTTAGAGTGAGTGCGTTCCCTACATTAGCCATAGAAGACAGGCACGGAGTGAGGCTGGCCATGCAAGTCCAGTAGAACAGGGCTTTAGGACAAAACTGGATTTTCCTGGCTGAGTCATTGTCTAAACTCTGAGCTACCTACCTTCAACTGCTGAAAATGACAAGACAGGGGAGGTCAGGGCAGGCACTCTGCATTCCTGTCCCTCATGCTCTCTCCCCTCTGTTATCAGCAGCTTACTCTCAGTTAGAGCTGACGGCCAGAGTCTTGCTAGCCAATTTGTCCCAATTTCTTTTTTGCTCTTAGATTGACCTTCCAGGGCAGACTGAGCCATTTGGAAATAACATGCAGAATTCTTTCCAAAATGGGTCACTCACCATATCTTCAGGGTCTGGAATTTTCACGCCATTGAAGTACTGATTGGTACTAAATACTTGCTGGTGCCTAGGGATGAGATCTCCTTTGGGCAAAAAGAAAGAGGAAGGTAAAAGGAGGTGGGTTAGCAAGCACTGATTTGAGATTTCCCTCCCTGGTGCTGTGTCTTGTCTGTGCTTACACCTCTGAAGTCTGCCGTATGCTCTCCCAGTCAGAGGGAGGGAGAGGCCTTGAGGCAACCTCAACAACCTATACTGAGACCCGCAGTGCGGCAAGCCTTGTGTTAGGCACAGAGGAAGCATGCACAGGAATAGAAGGCTACAAGGTTCTTGTTCCTCAAACCAAGCAACACAGAAGCACACACACACACACACATCAAATAGCACCCCCCTTTTTAATAGCAAAAGTGCAATAACTACAATCAAAATCATGTTACCCGAATCCTGATGGGTTAAGACAAAAGTGTATTGGCCTAACAGAACAGTGCTTGACGCATAGCAAGCTCTCAGTAATTATCTGAGGAAGGAAAGGGGAGAGGGGAGGGAGGGTGGGAGGGAGGGGAATCATGGAGGACCTAGCTGGAAGGAAGACATTTATAAACTGGAACCACCTTTTCTTGTTTTGCCAAGTAGCCATCACCCAGAAAATCTCATTTTCTCTGCTCTTTAGAAATATTTACCATATGAAGCAATGAAACAAAAGGAGCACTTCTGTATTCTGGGGACTATGCAAGACTCACTCTACCCACATTTCAGCCAAATCAGATACAATTGTCCTCAGGAAAGTTCTAGGGATGGAATTTGAAGAGGAATTTCGCTCAGAGAACACAAGGAGATCCTCAGAGCAGGGTGCCCCTGAGGCACATTCAGACCCACTTCCTAGAGCAGAGTGAACAAAAAAACCCTCCAAACCAGGCCCCCAGAAATGCTGCTATTGGCCTGGGCTGAAGTTCCTACCACAGGGTATCAAGTTGTCTAATTTTACCAATTTGGTTTGGAACTTTACCGCTCACTCAAACCCCAAAGCTGCTGCCCCACCCCATTTTCAACACGAGCAGCCAAAATACACTCCCTAATGCCTTGCCCCAGACCTCAGTGGTCTTCATCATGAGACCAGTGCCTGGACCTTAACAACCTTCTTCCATCAGAGCTGGTGGGGATGGGGAGGGGGGGGCATGGAGGGGGTGTCCTAAAATCACCAGGAGAAACACAGCAAGGAATGCTGGGTGCCCCTGGAAGGGCCCCAGTCTCTTTTGTGTCATCAAAAAAAGCCATCAGCAAATATGTACGGCCTACTATGTGAACAGTAAATGCTGGTGGACAAGTAGGCGTGAACCATACGATCTCACCCTCAGGCAGCTTACAGTATCTTGGGGAGGAAAAGGCATGGTGACAGCAGGTGCTACAAGAGTTCAGAAGAGGGCAAGTGGATTGTTAGGGGAGTAGCAGCTAAACGCCTGACTTCTGCAGAGGACAATCACTGCTTATAGGTCTTCCCATGTCTCTCTCCTTCTCTCTCTTCTCTTCCCCTCGCCCCCTCCATCCCACAAGTAGAAAGGAAGGAGTAGGAAAGCAAGACGAGCAAAGTGACATTAGATGAATGGCTTTCTTCCTGATACATAGAATAAGGTGACCAGATTTAAAGCGGTACACCATTGACCGGGGGGGGGGGGGGGTCTTTTCTTTTATTATTAAAATATTACAAAAAGTAATCGGGACTTTTTTAAAACACCGCGGGACGCGGGACAAACTGTTAAAAATCGGGATGTCTGGTCACCTTAACATAGAAGGTTGAGAATCTTTCTCTGAATAATCCAAACAAGCCTGGCAGGCTGGAGTCAGGACAGCCAACGAATGAATGACCACGTTGTCATAAATGGATACATCAGCATCCCATGAACTGCTCAGCCCTTACAGAAGTGTATGCTGTTATTGTCGCTATGATCATCATGCAGAGTTTCACTTGGTCCAAACTACGTCAAAGAGACAATCATATCTTTTTGGACAATAGTACACACTCAAAATTGTGGATTCTTTTTATTAAAACAAATGTGGACGCCTTTAACGGGGTCATTTAAAGGAGGCATTGAGAGCGTCCCTCCTTCGAAACTATAAAGGGCATCAGGTGAGACTAGGAACGTGGCTCTGCCCTGCACTGATGTGGGTAAAACTATCCAGTTGCCCAAAAGGTAGGACAGAGACGCCACTTACCCAAGGTTTTCCTGATCAGATAGAGCTGATCCACATCGGATTTTCCTGGCCACAGAGGCACCCCTGACAGCAGCTCAGCAAAGACACAGCCAATTGCCCAAACATCTACTGGGGGGCCGTACTGCATGTCTCCCACCAACAGCTCGGGGGAGCGGTACCACCTGGTAGCCACGTAGTCTGTGTAGTAGTCACTTGGTCCAGCTGGCCAGGGAAGGGACATGGGAAACAGAACAGTGCAAACGTGGAATCAAAACCTGAGACATCCAGCTATGCCCCATCACGTGGCTTTTCTAAATCACTGGGTCCTCGATATGACTTGCACGTTAGAATCCCTTGGAATATAGAATTTTTAAAATTACTGATGCTTGGGCCCCACCCCAGTCCAATTAAACCACAATTCCTGGGCGAGGGAGTCAGTATAGTTTTTATAGTAATAATTCCCCATATGATTCTAACTTGCAGCCAAAGTTGAAAACCACTCTTCTAAAAACAGTACTTCTGAAAAGTACTATATAGCCGGGCTATAGCATACATTTTTAAACCACTGTATGTGTCTACCTATTTTCAGTAATTACATAATTGTAATTTACAGTAAGCTAGTTTTTATAGCTTTCAATAGCATTTAGATCATTTACTATATAAAGAATTTTTCCATCATTTATACTTAAGAAAAACTTCAATACTCACTCAAAAGTCGAGCAAATCCAAAGTCACACAACTTAATCACTGAATGTTTTGTGATGAGGATATTTTCTGGCTTCACATCTCTATGTATGCACTAGTCATAAAAATCGAACCAAAACAGATTATTAAAGAGCAACTATCCTATGTGGGATCAATAAAACACATGAATAATGAGCAAAAATAATTGAGAAATCATTTGAACTTCTCACTGGCCTTTTGGATAACAGGATGAAAAATACCAAAATTGGCAAAGCATAAGCACGAAATAAATCTAGTACCACACCTATCATAGCCTGAATCATCCTGAATTCCTGAAGGTCCCAAAGGGACTGACAAGGGCACCCAGGTAACTTTACGCTGTAGTTAAACAATTTTTTAGTGTATGTCTTACGTAGTGTTCGGCATGTACGCATATGTAATCTGGCAAGCCTCCGTGAGAGGGAAACATTGAAAAGCTTGGACAGGGCTTTGCTGGAGCCACAAGCTGGTGCATAAGCGGGATTCATAGTTCAGTTTAACAGAACAGAACACAGCCCGCCTGGTAAACAGGACGAGCGCTGGGCCTGCCGCGATAAGCTGGGAAGAGAAGGGCGGAACCACCAGCCTCCTGCGAGACCTCCCTTCCAGCTCTGACATTTGTCCTGACAAGATAAACAAGAGTGGGCAGTGCTCACCCTCTGCAGAGAGTCGCTAGATGTCAGCTCCACCCCACACACAAGCATTCTCGGAGCTGCATCCACCCCACAGTATAGACTCAAACCACAGCCGACATGGTTTAATAGGGAGATGCTCAAAGAATGCTGAAGAATCATCACATGATTTTCTTATTAAATACTGTTCTTGGCAAAGAACAGATCAACAACGTGGTGAACAATGACATAAAGACAATTGGGTGAACATGCTTTCCGGGGTCCCAATAAATAATCTTGCCCTTTTCCAAGCTCGTTCCTCTCTGGAGAAGAATGTTGGCTCCTTCTGCGGGAGAGACCCCCTCCGCTGTGGCTGACACCCTGGGAGATTCTCGCCTTTCTAGCATTTGGAAAGAGGACAGAGGCTCTTCTTGGGCTGGCCTCATCCTCTCTCCAAACGACCTTCAGGGTGAGAGGTCAGTGTCAATGTTTCCCCAAAGGGTATTCATGACTCTGGAAAACATCTGGGGAGGCAATTTCTGAATTATTTTATTACAATCTATCTGGTTCTCAGCAATTAATGGCCCTGAGATCCCTCCAGTCTTCACCACTGGCTTCACATGTTACTGTAAATGGGCACACCCGTGGATATCATGGTGACAGATGGTCAGCAGGGCTTGTAAGCAAGAATGTCCTCCTAGTCTGTTCTGGGAATTCTTTACAAGTTTCTACACCTCCCCCATCAGCACATGTGGCCAAGCAGTGGGGTCAGCGGCTCTCCGGGGAACTGTGGTGTGCAGTGGTCCTTAGTGTCTCTGATTTTCCCCACCAGGGCCTTTATGCAGTCTCTCCTGCTCCCCATCCTGAAACCTACTCTCGGGAGAGTGCTAAGCCTCACTCACAGTAAACAGCACTATAGAGCGTCCATGCTGCCCTAGCTGGTTAGGTTCAATGAATAGAACGTCAACCTGAGGACTGAAGGGTCCCGGGTTCGATTCCAGTCAAGGGCATATGCCCAGTTGTGGGCTCAATCCCCAGTAAGGGGCATGCAGGAGGCAGTCTATCAATGATTCTCTCTCATCACTGATGTTTTTATCTCTTTTCCCCTCTCCCTTCCTCTCTGAAGTCAATAAAAATGTATTAAAAATTAATAAATAAAGCGCCCATGCTCCCCTCTATACATGCGTTTTGACAA
>PVJC01018921.1:0-30799 GCA_004026665.1 Murina feae | reverse complement strand
CCTGCTTTCTGGTGGCTGGAGGCAAGCTTGGGAGGCAGGCAGCACCCAGCCCTGGCCACAGCTCAAAAAAGAGAACAATATGCAGGGGAGGACAAGAGTCTGAGAGATCAACATAGAGGGGGTGCCTGCTCCAAGCCTTGATGGTGTGCCTGGGGACAGGCCCCCAGCAGGTAGACACACACAGGAGGACTGCTCCGAGCCTCAGATGCGGCTGGGGGCAGGTCTCCAGTGGTGACACACACACACACATACACACACAAGGCGCCTGGCAGACTGGGGCCATCATAGGACTTCCACTGAGGGGTCCCAGACTGTGAGAGGGCACAGGCCGGGCTGAGGGACTCCCTCCACCCCGAGTGCACAAATTTTTGTGCACCGGGCCCCTAGTCCTATATAATAAAAGAAAAACATGCAAATTGACTGTCCCTCCACTACACTCAAGCCATGCCCACAAGCCAATCAAGAGCCAGTATTCAAATTAACCCAACTAAGATGGAGTGGCCACAGAGCTGAAGCAAGCAGGAGGCTTGGGTTGCCTGAGGCGATGGAGGAAGGCAAGCTTCCCGCCTGCCCTGGTGGCTCTGGGTTCCGCTCAAGGCTACAAAGTTTCAGTTATAGAAAATAAATAAATTCCAGATACCTGCTTTCATTTATCTTTTATCTGCTAAGGATGTCCGACTGCAGCTTAGATCTGCTCCCCACTGGCAAGTGGACACCCCTGAGGGCTCCTGGGCTGCCAGAGGGATGTCTGACTGCCAGCTTAGGCCCGAACCCCTGGGGAGTGGGCCTAAGCCAGCAGGTGGACATCCCTCGAGGGATCCCAGACTGCGAGAGGGCACAGGCCGGGCTAAGGAACCCCGCCGAGTGTACAAATTTTTGTTCACTGGGCTTCTAGTGTATGAAATAAATATTTACAAGGCTAATATGGGCCCTAAAAGCATCACAGAATGCTTTGGAAGCATCTGATCTGGGGACTCAGGATAGCCTTTGAACTGCAAATACAGATTGTATGGAGAAAAATACTATAGAGCCTTTGATAGAAAATGATCCAGATTTTGTAAGAAGATAACAATATTTTTGGAAAATACAACAAATCCCAGCTATACTTATTATCTATGTGACCCTAAGCAAGTTTCTCTAAACCTTAGTTTTCCTATTTATAATATATTAGGGGCCTGGTGCACAAAAATTTGTGCACTCGGGAGGTCCCTCAGTCTGGCCTGTGCCCTCTTGAAGTCTGGGACCCCTCTGGGGATGTCCACCTGCTGGCGTGCCTGGTCAGCCTGGGTGAGGGACTGATGGCTGTTTGCAGGCTGGCCAAGCCCCCCAGTGGGGACCCTCACCCCATTGGGGTGTGGCCAGTGTGGGTGATGGGCTGAGGGCTGTTTTCAGGCTTTCAGTTTGCCCATAGCTCCCATTGACCCAATATCCCAGCAAAGGTGGCTGGAAACAGGTTTCTGGGGTTTATTTATCTTCTATAATTGATACTGTTCCTTTAAGCCAAGGCCTAGGCAGGTAATGAAACCTCCTGTTGGCTTCAGCTCCGTGGCTTCTATAATTGAAAGAATGTTGCCTTAGTAGACTCTAGGCAGGCAGTTTCCTCCATTGCTGGTACAACAGAAACCTGCTGTTTGCTTCAGCTCTGTGGCTTCTATAATGTTGCCTTGAGCACAGAGAGGCCCAGCCGGCCGGCCGGCAGACAGTTTAATCTTGCTGCAACAAAAACCTCTGTTTACTATAGCTCTGTGACTGCCAGCTTCCATCTTGGCTGGGTTAATTTGCATATAGCCGCTCTGATTGGCTGGTGGGCATGGCTTAGGCGTCCCATAGAAATGGTCAATTTTAATATTACTCTTTTATTAGATTAGATACTAAAATGTAGTAACTATTAATAAATAGTGGTAATTAGGATGATTTTGAATATTTTTGCCTTTACTTAAAAAATGTTTCCACCAAGATATGCATTATTTATATAATATAAGAAAAAACTGTAAAAAGTAGTAGTTAGAAAATTGGGAAAATAGAGAATGAACTCCAAATTTATATTTAAAAAGAGCAGTGCTTTGTATGGACCACATAAACACATAACAATGTGTTCCTTAAAATATTGACACTTTTATAAGTAAAATTTAGTAAGTAAAGCTTAATTTGAGGGATGGGTAATACAAAGAAACACCCTAATTTTAATCATCTTTCAGTGAAAACAATTTAAATTTCAGTACATTTACCAATAGGAGAAAATTTTGAGTACATAAATGTAGAAAAATGTAAAACAAACTCTTAAATAGCATTTTATTATTTGTTTTTTTGCTCTGTAATATAGTAATAGTTATACTCAAAATGATGAATCTAAGGTACTGGGAGCTTCTGAAATTCATTCTGTCAAAAAAATGGGGAGTTGAGAAAAAGCAAGGCAATGGGAGAAGGGATGTAGTTATGTTAGTTTTAATGGTTATTTTTCAACAAATAAGTGTTATTCAAATCAGAACTATTACAAATTAATGTTTCTATCACTCTATCCCTCTCCCTTCTTCTCTTTCTAAAAAATCAATAAAAACATAAAAAAAAAGATACATATCAAAAAAAGAAAAAATACATATCAAGAAAATGTAATATGTAGAACCTTTTTGATTTCTGATTCACATAAATCAACTAAATTTTTTGAGACAAGAGGACATTTGAATTATTAGGTGATATTAAGGGATTGTTGATTTTGTTTGATGATATTGTGTTACTTTTTAAAAACTATATATATGTATCGGAGATAAGTGCTAAAAAGTTTTGGTGGTAAAAATATATCTGGGATTTCTTTCTCCCCTCCAAAAAGCAAGGTGGCAGGAAATAGAGAAAAAATATTGATAAGTGATCCAAAATATTGATAATTATTCCATAAGAACTTGGGGTTGTTGTATATATTTGAACTTTTAAATAATTCATAGTAATTGTAATGTACATGGCATGCAGAAAGCATACTCCATTTTCCTCCTTTGACTAATAAAGTGTTTATTTCAATTGCTTAGGGAAAACCCTGTACATCAATTATACTTTTAAATGCTTTGACATATTTTTGTTCCATCTAAGCTGTAGTGTATGCAGCACTTTAGGTCACTAAACTTACCAGAATTACTTATTGTTTGCTGTTTGAATCATTTGGAAAGAATATTCTTTGTCTCTTTAAATGGTCAACCAGTGTTTCCTTTCTGCGGTAGGAAATGAAGTGTCTGATGAGGAGTGCCTGAAGAAAGTGGGCTTAAGTGCTGTTCCTGCTGATGCCTGTTCCACAGCCCAGAAGGCTGTCGGGTATATTTGCAAGTGTAATGGTGGCCGTGGTGCCCTCCGAGAATTTGCGGAGCACATTTTCCTACTAATGGAAAAGGTTGTTAATTCCTGCCAAAAATAGAAGTTAGTATACTGTGGGGGGGAAAGTATATAGCCTTCTTCAGCTATTTTACTTTTATTTTTGATTAAGTACAATTCCATGTTTTAATGTTATAGACAATGTGACTTGATTTGTGATATATCTTCATATCTTTTAAAGCAGAGTCTTCTTAAATTGTCTCTCCAAAACCTTCTGTGAAATAATTGTTCTGTACTTTTCTCTTTCTGCAAGATAATTATTCAGAGATTGACTTACAGTCTTTCTCACATTTTTAGTAAATGCAAGTAAGAACATGATCAAAATTGACTTTGTATTGTACCCTGTAAAACCGTGTTTGTGTGCTTTTGATGATGCTGATATTTTATTTATTTGGGGACTGTGTATCTGGTAAGACATGCTCTTCTATTAATTAAAAAAAATACATTTCACAGACTTGATGAAAACTGCCTTGTTGCTATAGAAAAAATTTTACTGAACATGCTCTGCTTCCTTCTAAAACTGACTATGCAATGAGTGTGAGAAACAAACCACTAAATACTAGGTGTAAAACTCCTGATTATAGCACATATTTTATAGTGCAGATAATCTGAAGAAATTGTGAAGATTGTTTGCGGTTACCTCTGAGGTAATGGTAATTATGTATACTAAATTTGGCTCTCATCACAATTTTATAGCCACCACAAATTACTCTCCTACCTAGATTCTAAGAATCAGACATAATCTCATAAATATGGACATTTACCTAATAAACACTAACCATTTCCTGTGGGACCTTTGTATCTATTTCAAGTGAAAAAATAGTTCATGTAAAACTCTGGCAAGAAGCAATTTATTTAGGCCAAGCTATACTGGAAGCTGTTTGCTTTTATCACACCTAATTAGATTTGCACAGTTCAGAGTCTACCCCCTATAAACCAGACAGACATTAGAAGAAAAGAAGGATTATCCTAGCTAATAAAAGAGAAACATGCAAGTTGACTGTCCCTCACTATACCCAAGCCACTCCCACAAGCCAATCAGGACCGAGTATGCAGATTAACCCAACTAAGATGGAGCTGGAGCAAGCAGGAGGCTTGGGTTGCCCCTGGTGATGGAGAAAGCCAAGCTTCCTGCCTGCACTGGTGACCCTGGGCTCCACTCAAGGCTACAAATTCAATTATAGAAGATAAATAAATCCCAGGAAAAAAAAGAAAAAAAAAGGCTGGGAGCTTGGGTCAGCCTGAAAACGGCCATCAGCCCCTCATCCAGGAGGGCCATACCCCCATGGGATGAGGGGCCCTGCTGGGGGGTTTGGCCAGTCTGCAAACAGCCCTCAGCCCCTCACCCAGGCTAGCCAGGCACCCCAGTGGAACCCTCACTCTGATCTGGGACACCTTCCAAGGCAAACCAACCGGCCCCCACCCCTACACCAGGGCTCTATCCTATATAATAAAAGGGTAATATGCAATTTGACCCTTACAGCAGAATGACTGGGGATGACTGGTCACTATGACACACACTGACCACCAGGGAGCAGACGCTCAATGCAGGAGTGTGCTCCCACAGGGGTAGTTCTGCTCAGCCACAAGCCAGAAGGCTGCCAGTTCAGTATTCACTGGTTTGGCTCAGTGAATAGAGTGTTGGCTTGCTGACTGAAATGTCCCAGGTTTGATTCCAGTCAAGGGCACATACCCAAATTGTGGGCTTGATTTCCCAGTTGGGAGCATGAGCAGTGATTCTCATCATTGATGTATCTATCTCTGGCTTCCCTCCCTTCCTTCCTCTCTGAAATCAATAAAAAGATATTTTAAAAAATAAAAATTGAAAAAGAGATCATTCATCAGATTCAGACTGTTAATGTAGGAAACATTCAAATCCATAAAGAATTTTTGTGCTTATTTGAGCCAAACTCACAAACATTGCGATAATGCTCTGGAGAATGGCAGTTTTTCACCTATTCAGTAGTGCTAAGGATGTCGGACTGCAGCTTAGGTCTGCTCCCCGCTGGCAAGTGGACATCTCCCGAGGGCTCCCAGAATGCCAGAGGGATGTCTGACTGCCAGCTTAGGCCCCAACTACTGGGGAGTGGGCCTAAGCCAGCAGATGGACATCCCCCGAGGGGTCCCAGACTGTGAGAGGGCACAGGCTAGGCTGAGAGACCCCCCGAGTGCACAAAGTTTTGTGCACTGGGCCTCTAGTCTTTTATATTAATCTTAACATCTTGTCCTCCTTTTACTCCCATCTTTCCACTGCTGAATATTTTCTCTTATCCCTTAAATGTACATATCACAAACGTTCTAACCCCAGTTCTTCCCAGAGACCACATCTCTTCAGTTTCAGCTGTAGCCTCCATGCAGATGACTCTAAAATCTAATCTCTGCTGTGAGTTCTGGTTGCATTTCAAACTCCTCATGAACCAGACTTCTGGACTTCACCTCTTAAATGTCTGATTTTATCATTGAGACTTCACAGTCTTACATTTTTTTCCTTTTCATCTCTAGGCAGACACCAGATTTTGAGCATGCTTCAACTTACTACTCAGTGTCCATTCAGTTTATCCAATGTTATCATTGGGTTTAGTTCCCCACATTTGCTGCTATCTTTACAGAATCTTTTAGTGACTCCAGGCTGACCACAGAATGTGGTAAAATATTTCTCAGTCCAAATGTACTCTAGACACAACCTAATATTTACAGCTCGGTTCCTACTGATCCTGAGGGTCCCTTGAGCTATTCTGTATAATTCTCCTACAATGCCTCCTATTCTTTTCGAGTCCTACCTTTAACAAATACATAAATCACTCGTTCCTCAAAAAGCTTCTGCCAACAGTACCTCCCAAAGTAAATACTGTGCATAGTATAGATTATACTTGAGTCCTTGTTTCATTTCCATGACCCAAAGCCAAGTACACGAAAACAGTTAACTCCTCATTGACTCCTATTTCCTGTATTCCTAATAGTATTGCAACTTAGTAAAAAAGACACGTTCAGCTCTGATATGTAAAGAACTTAGAAGTTGCCAATCCCTTCTTCAAAACAAGAAAAAATAGGAAAACCAAAACTGAATAACTTTTCTGAACTGAAGTCAGAGGGCAAACAACCACTCCAAATTTGAAGAGACAGGTACATCCAGAGAGGTACCACACCTGACACTTGTTTACCTGGAGCAAAAGCTGCTAGGTGGCATAGCTCATCAACACTTAACTAATAATTTTAGTGAGTTGCTAGAAGTTGAGTGTGGACTAATATGAGAGCAAGTCCTGAGGTCACAGTCATGGGGAGATGGGGAGACTTCCCTTCAGAAATGCCAGCAGGTTCTCTCAAGAAGGATCTGAAGATCTGAGGAAATTTCCCCTATGGTCCTGACAGGAGGAGAATGGCAATTGTGAAACTCTCCCAGACTCTTCCTAACAGAGGCCTACTCTCCAATAAGAAGAACATCCCTCCAGAAGGCAATACTGAAAATTTACCCAATTGGGAGAAGGGAACTCTGCTCTATTTCAATCACTCCAGCCTTCCTCTCACCTAAAGGAGGGAAAAAAACTCCCTACTCGACGGAAAGGAGAGCACACCAAGGAAATAGATTGGGAACACTGCAGGCAGGAAAGAAAGTAGGAGCAAGGGGTAGAAAGCTGTTTCCCAAGAAATGCTAGAAAGAGTAGCCCTCACTGGTTTGGCTCAGTGAGTAGAGTGTTGGTCTGCTGACTGAAATGTCCCAGGTTTGATTCCAATCAAGGGCACATACCCAAATTGTGAGCTTGATCCCCAGTTGGGGGCATGCAGGAGGCAGCTGATCAATGATTCTCATCATTGATGTTTCTATTTCTGGCTCCCTTCTCTCCCCTCTCTGAGATCAATAAAAATATATTTTAAAAAAATAATAAAAATTGAAAGAGAGAGAGAGAGAGCATTCATCAGAATCAGACTGCTAATGTAAGAAACATTCAAATCCATAAAGAATTTTTGTGCTTATTTGAGCCAAACACAAACATTGAGATAATGCTTTGGAGAATGGCGGTTTTTCACCTATTTTTATAAATTACCATCAAAGGAGGAGACATAAGTAGGTTACATGAACCCCGTTAGACACCAATCTCCCTCTCAGAGTCTACTCAATCTGGGAAACAAGGAAATATTTCTTGAGTGAGTAAATGTCTGAATCTACAGAAGAATATATCCTGTGCCAATCTGATAAAGTAATGACTATTGCTGTAACTGGACAAACAATGGTTCCATGCTGTCACTACTTGAGCCAATTCAGTAGAGACAGGGTTGAATCATATATGCACTTAATTCAAATACTAGAGGCCCAGTGCATGAAATTTGTGCATGGGGCAGAGGGATTCCCTCAGCCTAGCCTGCACCCTCTCCAATCCAGGACCCCTCAGGGGATGTCCGACTGCCGGTTTAGGTCCCATCCCCAGGATCGGTAGGGTGTAAAATCTCAGTTGTTAACAGGGTGTGAAAGAGAAGAAGCCTACATCTTTGTCTTTTACTGGGCTTGGCCTGGGAGTATGGCCTTCACTAGCATTTCTTGGGGGACAGCTTTCTACCCCCTGTTCCTACTTTCTTTCTGCCTGCAGTGTTCCCAGGATCGTGCCTAAATTGGCAGTTGGACAATCCTCTCACAATCCAGGATCGCTGGCTCCTAACTGCTCGCCTGCCTGCCTGATCACCCCCAAATGGCCCCCTGCCAGCCTGATCACCTCTAACTGCCTCTGCCTGCTGGCCTGATCAACCTTAACTGCCCCCTCTCTCGGCCTGGCCACCCCAAAGAGACCCCCTCTGGTGGCCTGGTCGCCTTCAATGTCCCACCTGCCATCCTGGTTGCCCCTCACTGCCCGGTGCCGCCAAGGGGTCTGGGGAGCTGCCCCTGCTGGCCTGGTCACCTCACACAGTCTGCTGTTCAGTCATTTGGTCACCCCTCACTAACTCCCTTGCTGGCCTGGTCACCCCATGCAGCCTGCTGTTCAGTCATTTGGTCATCTCTCACTAACATTCCTGCTGGCCTTGTCTCCCCACTCAGCTTGTTCGCGTATCCATTCAGTTGTTTCAGATGTGACAGCCCCTGGATCTTTATATATATACTAGGGGCCCAGTGCACAAAAATTTGTGCACTCGGGAGGTTCCTCAGCCTGGGCTGTGCCTTCTCAAAGTCTGGGACCCCTCAGGGGATGTCTACCTGCTGGTGTGCCTGGCAAGCCTGGGTGAGGGGCTGATGGCTGTTTGCAGGCTGGCCAAGACCCCAGTGTGGACCCTCACCCCACTGGGGTGTGGCAAGCCTGGGTGTGGGGCTGAGGGCTGTTTTCAGGCTGCCCACAGTCCCTTCAGGGTTTGGGTCTCTACTGGGGTACCTGGCCAGCCTGGGTGCAGGGCTGAGGGCCGTTTTCAGACTTTCAGGCTGCCCACAGCTCCCATTGACCCAATGTCCCAGCAAGGCTGGCTGGAATCAGGTTTCTGGGATTTATTTATCTTCTATAATTGAAACACTGTTGCTTTAAGCTGAGGCCTGGGCAGGTAACGAAGCCTCCTGTTGGCTTCAGCTCCATGGCTTCTGTAATTGAAACAATGTTGCCTTAATAGAGGCCCAGCTGGCCTATGCAGGCACTTTCCTCCATCGCTGGTGCAATGGAAGCCTCCTGTTTGCTTCAGCTCTGTGGTTTCTATAATTGCAACTATGTTGCCTTGAGCAGAGAGAGGCCTAGCTGGCCTAGGCAGACAGTTTACTCCTGGTGCAATGGAAGCCTCCTGTTTGATCTAGTTCTGTAGTGGTTGGCCGCCATCTTTGCTGGGTTAATTTTCATACACCTGCTCTGATTGGCTGGTGGGCGTGGCTTGGGCATCCCGGAGAAACAGTTAATTTCAATATTATGCTTTTATTAGAGTGGATATAGGCTAGGGGCCTGGTGCAAGAAATTTGTGCACTGTGGGGAAGTCCCCCAGCCTGCCCCCTCTCACATACTGTGAGCCCTCAGGGGATATCCTACTGATGGCTTAGGCCCACTCCCTGCTTCCCTTAGGGAGTGAGCCTAAGTCACAGTCTAGCCTCCCTTTGTGGGAGGTGACCAGATTAATCATGGGAAGCCACCAGCCCCATCACCCCGCTTCTGCAGCCACGGCTAGTTACCGCAGCCACCAAGGTGTTTTCATCAACATGGACTCCAGTCCCTTCACCGTGAAAAAATGACAACTTTCTTTAGGCATTTTTAAGATGTGTCTTTCATAGTATATGACATTTCTTTCTTTCTTTTTTATTCTCACCTGAGGATATGTTTTTATTGATTTTTAGAGAACGTGGAAGAGAAGGGGAAAACAGAGAGTAACATCAAAGTGAGAGGAACACTTTGATTGGTTGTCTCCTGCATATGCCCTGACCTGGGCCCTGGCCAGGGAGGAGCCTGCAACCTAGGTACATGCCTTTGGTTAGAATTGAACCCAGACCCTGCAGTCAGCAGGCTGAGGCATTATGCACTGAGCCAAACCAGCTAGGGCAGAATATGACATTTCTTAGCCCTCAAGCAGTGGACCTTCATTTTTTTCTCCAGGGGTGTGGTAAAAAAAACCCTAGATCACTGTTTTGGATTTTTATTTCCCAAGTTACTAAGAATGCTACCAGTGGCATACAGGGAGCTTAGCCAATGAGTGGTCAGAAAAGGTGTTTCCTCTGTAGTTCATTCCAATCACCAGCTCTGCCCCTGCCCCAGGCCTACAGCCTCTGGCCCTGGCTTTAGGCCTGGGCAGGGGACCCCTAGACTCTTGATTGCTGGCTCTGCCCCTACCCAGGCCTAAAGCCTCTGGCCAAGGCTTCAGGCCTATGCAGGGGACCCCCCAGATCCCTCTGATCGCCAGCTCCCCCCTGGCTCAGGCCCTTCCTAGGTTGCTTAGGCCCCACATGGGGCCTACCTCGGTGTGACCTGGGTGCCATGATGTTCCCAGGACCCAGGCCATTGGGTGCCTACATATACAAATTAACTGCCATCTTTGTTGGGTTAATTTTCATACTCATCCTATTGGCCAGTGGGCATAGTGGAGGGACAGTCAATTTACAAGTTTCTCTTTTATTAGGTAAGATTGCTGGCAGTATGGGAGAGCAGCAGGTCATCCACAAAAATCTGCTCTGCACCCCATCATAAGCTGGTTGCTTATATTGGTAAAAGAATAAAGATTACATGGAAAAGTAGACTAAAGGGCAAATAGGCAGTGTACAGATATGCAAAAGAGCTGGAGTCTGCAAAGGGCTTAGAGATATGCAAGAGCTGGGGTTACGAGGGGAAATAGCCAAAGGGTATGCCAAATGGGCAGTTAAGAGGTATGCAGAGGGCTGGGGATCTTCAAAGGGCTTAGTGACATGCAAGGTCTGGGTTCTTCAAAGAGCTGGCAATTCTGGTTTCTGCAACAAAGTTGTTCATCTTTCCATGATAATAGGCAGCTCCAAATGGGGAGGAAGGGCTAAACCTCCAGGTGAGCTCCCAGGTACAGAGTGGGGCTGCCAGCCAGGTTAGAATGTGCCTTTTTTAATCAAAATAAAACAACTACGGTTAACAGAGCATGATTAATATTTCTTACAATTCTAGCTGGTTCCCCAACATTCTATTTCTGCTCTGATCATTACCTGAATTGTTCATTATTTCCTAATTGTTTAAAGGACCAAGTGTGACTATTGTGAAATCTCAACAGTCTCTGTGTTTACCACACATTGTTACAAATCGCTTTCTCCAAATTTAAAAGTTTTTGTTAGAATGGTACCTTTGATGACCTGGTACTCTTCTCTGCCTGAACTGGTTGTGGAAGTTGTACTACTAAAATCAGTACTGAAGGATTGTGGTTTGTCCACATTTTGTTGATGATATTACTCATGCAGGACTATTTCATGCTTTATTATTGATTTTTTCTCAAATTGTAAAGGTAAAGTAGATGCAATGTACACGTATTTTTAAAATCTCAGTGGTTAACATTTTGGCCACTGGGTGTCACCACGGATCAAGTTTTTACAAAGATGGAGTTTTAGGCCTGCTGATTGGAAAGAACAGAGGCTGATTTAAAAACATACTTTTTTTGTTCAACCTTTATTAATGTTCAACATTAATATCCACTAGAAGAAATTATGTATAAAGCACCAATTCAGTATGTTTTCTTCATAGTAAATCACATGGAAATCAAGTTTCTTCTAACAGTAATTGTGGTCCTTGAGCGGGTGGGGAAATGGGGCAGGAGGCTAAGGCTGAATGACGTCAGAGTAACAGTTGCACTACTGCGTTACTAGAGGACCAAATCCGACTAAATAGAGAGCTGTATTCCCAAAGCTACCCAGGTCTGGCCCCTGGTTACCTCAGGCCATAGAAATGACCTGCCTTAACTTCTTTTAATCCTCAGAACCTATATGAAGTAAGTACTTTTCCTCCATTTTATAAATGGAGAAATGGAAGTACGGAGAGGTTAGTATCCTCAAGATCGGATACGAGATGGCAGAGCCAGAATTTGAAACAGAGAACATTCCTAGGTGCAGCTGATTATCCCGCGGTGAAAGCCTGGGCAGTGTTTTCAGAGGATAGTGGTCCCTCGCTCACCTTCAGGATGGTACAGAATAACCCTTACATGTAACACTTACTTAATACGTCGAGTCCAGGCGCATCTCAGAAACAATGAATCAGAACCTCTGGGAATCTGCATATTAGTAAAATTTAGTAAAATTTTGACTTTTATGCACACTAAATTTTCAGAATCCGTTTGTTAGGGGAGAGAAGTTGGGGAGAACAGGGGAGGAGGATGGGCCTCATAAAGCGTAACAGGGATGGAATTTAGATTCAGGAAACACCCCATACCCACGTTAGTAGACACTTACCTGTGCATTGGAGACCTTCCTGGTTACCAGCAGGCCTCAGTGGCCTAGTCCCAACCCAGCCCTCAATCCTCTGGAAGCTTCCTCCAATTCAGGGGCTGTCAACCCTGACTGCATGCTCGGGTCACTGCAGGGGAGCTTTAAAATCATGCAGGTGCCTGGAACCAACCCAGACCGATCAAATCAGAAGCTCTGGATATAAGGCCTAGAGCGTTGGTGTTTTTTACAAAGGTGCTGTTTTCAAGTGATTCTCATGTGCAGCCAGAGTCAGGACCTCCTGTTTCTGAGCAATAGTTCTCACGTGGAATCTTTAACAAATAACTTAGAGATGATTTGCATGCAGTTATGCAAAGTACACTTTGAGAAACTGTTTTAAAAAATCAAAAGGCAGCCCTGACTGGTTTGGCTCAGTGGATAGAGCGTCGGCCTGTGGATTGAAGTGTCCCAGGTTCGATTCTGGTCAAGGGCATGTACCTTGGTTGCAGGCACATCCCCAGTGAGGGGTGTGCAGGAGGCAGCTGATCGATTTTTCTTAACTCTCTATCCCTTTCCCTCTCTGTAAAAAATCAATAAAACATATTTAAAAAATAATATACAGGCAGAGCAGGGAAAAGAATGCCAAGATAACGAGATTAAGTCCCTTATCTGTAATATTAAAGTACTAGAGGCCCGATGCATGAAAATCATGCAAGAGTAGGCCTTCCTTCACTCAGCTGCCCGGCACCAGCTTCCCTCTGGCACCTGGGACCCAGGCTTTCCTCAAAGCCCCGCCTTTGTCTGGAAGGTTGTCTGGAAGGTTGCCCGAAAGGATGTCTGGTCTAATTAGCATGTTACACATTTATTATTGTAGATGGCTGATTTTCCAGACCTGGAGACAAGGCAGTCTTGAAGCCCATGTCAGAGGTTGAGGAAAGGGCTTTGTCATGGGGCCAGGCCTGTTTCTTTCTCCTCATACCTGGCCCACTGGTCCGGGGAATTGTGTTTTGCAGAAGATGAGACCTGACTGGATCTGTGAGCACTCTGGGCATACTTCCACCAGAACAGCTGCACATCCGGCGTCTCCATCCTTGGTGAGAGACCCCTGCCTCCCTATCGCAATCCTTGTGGCTCCTTTATGGCCCCATTCCCCATTTCACACAACTGAGATTCAGGCCTACAGAGCTCTGTCCTTGCACTTTTTCTTGTTTAATGATCACCCCCCACTTGTAAACGTAAACTCTGAAGAGGCAAAGCCTTCTGTGTATTCATGGGTGTGTTGAGGGTCTGGTTCAGTACCTGAAGTCTATTCTACAGGGTTCCCAATCCTCTTGCTGCAAAAATAGTGAACTAATGCTCCTCAGTGAAAATTTTTGGTGCCTGCTTAGCAGAAAGCCTGGAGTACTTACAGAGGGAGAGCAACAGAGAAGCGAGTCGAGTCGGGGTAAAGACGGGCCCCCCTGTGGCTTGGGGACATGCCATCTCTATGCCCAGTTCCTTCTGTCCTCTCCCACCCAGACTCTGCAGCTTCCCATTTCTCAGGGAGATTATCCCCCATGGAAAGGTGCTAACCTGGATGGGCCCTCAGGGGTCTTTTTTTTACACGCTCCTCATTTTATAGAAATAAACATTACTACTACCCAGGTTCTCTTTCTTTGAACTTCAGCATTTTCCTTTCACAGCGGAGATCCAAGCCAGGAGCTTCCTCAAACCAGCAGACTGCTGTCCTCAGCAGCGCAGATAACAAAGAGGCCCCGCGAGTGCACTCGTGAATCGCCCTTCCTGGAACGCGGGGCCTTTGTTTAACTGACATCCTAGAAAAAACACTGTGACACGCCTGTCGCTGTCACCCTCCGGCCTCCAGGAGCTCGTACTGAGGTTTCATGAATCTCAGGGGAGAAACTCTACTTCACCCCGCTGGCTACGAAGCCTCATAGCCTCAGTTAGAAATCAGAAGCTGAGCTCTCTCAAAGCAGGGTATCCTTGACCTTCATTATGCAAGCAGGGGAAGAATGAAATGAGACATTGATTGGAACGGCTATAGAACTGCCTCCTGGAGCAAAATTAATATTAATATGGTCAATTTGCCTGTTTACCTGATGATTTTAAATATTTCTGTCTGGAGGGAATACACTTCTCTAGATCATCTTCCAGCTCAACTGTCTGCACCTAGCAGGAAACTTAGCAGATCACACTAATTTATTTTAATTAAAATTCTCTTTGGGCCAATTACTCAGAAACATACCCTCTCGCCCTAAAATCTAGCTAATTATCACAAGAGCATTTTGTCTGCCCTGCCTGCCTGTATCTCCCTTCAGGTATCATGCATACAGATCCTGGTGCTATGAAACTTTCACAAAGTGAAGGTACAATCTAAGCAATAGAGAACCGAAAGACCTATATTTTCTCATCTTTATTAGAGCAAATTTGATACCATAAATTAATATGTCATTGAAATAAACAGCACATTTGAATTGAACAAAATCATATTTTTAGAAATACGCAACTTGGGGTAGTGAACACAATACAATATACAGGTGATGTATTATAGAATGTACACCTGAAATCCATAAATTTTTAAATATATTTTTATTTATTTCAGAGAGGAAGGGATAGGGAGAGAGAGATAGGAACATCAATGATGGGAGAGGATCATTAATTACAGCCGTTGCCTCCTGCACGCCCCACACTGGGGACTGAGCCTGAAACCAGGCATTGCCCTGACTGGGAATTGACCCATGACCTCCTGAGCCACACTGGCAGGGCTGAAACCTATATAAATTTAATATTTAAAATCATCAGGTAAACCAATGTCACCCAATAAATCTAATAAAAAATAAAAATAAAGTAAAAGAGGCACAATTGACAATTTAATTTTAAAAATATACATTTATACATATACTAGTATATCACAGACATAGATTGACCCAGATTTGTGCTCTTATTATCAATTATAGTTTGAGATTTCCCTTTTTATTCAACGAATAGTGACAATCCAGCTAAGGAACAGTAACTCCTCATAGCTATATACCAATAGTCACAAAGATTTTAAATTATGAATGGTTATATTGCAAATAAACAAAACAAAATACGGCCCAAATTTACTTGCCCAGATCTGTGTAGTAAGCTCTTGAGATTATGCTCCTCACACTTTGTGAGGGTAATAATTCAAACCGTCCAAATGAGGTATCCACAGTGTGTACTGTTATTAGTTTCCTAATTGGCCCTGGGGTGTGGGGGAAGGGGTGGGTGGATTGATGACTCCTTATTTGCTTTGTTCCAGAGCTTTTCATGCAAAGTAGTCATAGGGCTTTTTCCTCCTTCCTCCTTCCTCATTTGCTAACTCCTTACAAAATTCCATCTAGGTTTGTACCCGTAGAAAGATAAACACTTCTTTTATCATACTAATGTGTAAATAAATAAAACAATGTGAATGTCATTTAAATGCTGTATTCTTCTTCTTTGACACTGACTTTCAATTACCTAACGTTAATTAATATTTTATAAATGTGTGAATGAGCTTGTGTGGGTGAAAAGAGACCACGTGCTGACCTGACAAGCTCAGAGAAGGCTTACATGGCGGCCTTGCAAACTCCGAGACCTAAAGCAACCACAAAGGATGGTCTGAAAGTAACTTTTTTAACTAAAAGCAGTTTATGGTGGGTAGTCATGTGTTAGGCCAGTCTCTTCCCTGACAAAAGTCGATCCTTACTTTAACTGAGCCTGCCCATTGTCTTTCTGCGTCTATGATAATATGTTATTGGAATGTCAAAGTAATTTTCCTTTTTCCAGATCCCTGAGAAAGGCACCTTTCTGCGGAGACCACAAATCCCCTCGATGTCGCTGAGTTTATTGTTGACTGTTAACTATCCTCTACCACCCAAGTAAAAGAAGTGTGTGACTATCACTTTACTTTTTATCCAATCCCAGCGGTTTCCCTGCTTGGCTTTCTCCAGCATCCCTCTTCTATCAGCAACGGATTTCATGTGACTCACATAGGTCTCCTCTTTTGACTGTAATGTATAAAATAAGGTGCAAAACTGCCATTCTCAGGAGAATTATCTCAATCTGTTGAGATGTTTTCTCGGCAATTGTCAACAGTTTGGCTCAAATAGACTCACAAAAATTCTTTACAGGTTTGAATATTTCTTACATTGATGCTGCTGAAGACAAAAATATTTCTATTTTAGAGTCTTATATGACACAAGGAGAAATTTTTAAAAAGGAAAGGTTAAAAGCACATATATATTATATGAAGAACCACATTATTTACCCTCCAGGTGGTAGCCACAAGCTATTCTTATCATTTATAATTGACCTTTGTTTATCTTTATGTCTGAGAGAAGATGAACACCCACATTATTTACCCTACAGGTGGTAGCTGCAGATGATTCTTATTATTTATAACTGATTTTTGTATATCTTTATCTGAAAGAAGATTGATAAAGTCTTTCATTATACACAGAATGGATTAAAAGTTATTGAAATGCAAGAATCAATAGTATTTTGTCTCTGATTGGATTTGAAAAGTGGGTTGGGGGGTTGGGAACAAACAATTAAACGTGATTCTACACATTCATGCCTACAGGACCAGGAAACTGAGCTGGTACGTAGACAGGCAGGAAGGTGTTCAAAAAAAGTTTTTATTGATTTTAGAGAGAGAAGAAGGAAGAGAGAGAGAGAGAAACATCAATCAGTGCTTCCTGCAGTCCTCCTACTGAGGATCAAGGCTGAAACCTGGGCATGTTCCCTGACCAGGGATCACACACACAACCTCCTGTACATGAGATAGCCCTCAACTAACTGAGCCACAATGGCCAGGACTATTCATTCATTCTTTTTATTTTTTATTTTTTAAATATATTGATTTTTTACAGAGAAGGAGGGAGAGGAATAGAGTTAGAAACATTCATGAGAGAGAAACATCGATCAGCTGCCTTCTGCACACTCCCCACTGGGGATGTGCCTGCAACAAAGGTACATGCCCTTGGTCGGAATCGAACCTGGGACCCTTGAGTCTGCAAGCCAACCCTCTATCCGCTAAGCCAAACCAGTTAGGGCATGTTCATTCATTCTTTAAATCATTAGTTCACCCATTCATTATTCCATTTAACATATCCTTATGGAACAATTTCTGAGGGCAATACACTGCCTCAGTCACTGAAGAAGCTTTCCACAAGCTCTCCATTTAAGTCTACAGTAAAACTGGGAGGGAAAGACTTGACTAATGTGAACCAGTTGAGTAATAATAGAGGGAGTAAGTGATTAGGTTAAGAAATAATTGATTAGTGCAGGCATGAAATAATAGAAAAATACGAAAGCAGGATCACGGTGGTGGGTTATTAGTATTAGAACTGAGTTTTCTGGAAGACAAGCAATTAAGCTGATCCATGAACTCAGTTCCCACCCAGGACTTGTAAAGCATCTAGTGCTGTGAGTGCTGTGCTGGGTTAGGCATGGTAAAGGATACCTTACACACTGGAATAGGAGACAGACATTTATATAGAAATACAAGATTCCAATGTTAAGTGTGGGAAGTAAAATACAAGTGAAGAGTCCATGGGGAAAAAATAAAAATAATGGGGGCAAGAGAAGGGAGCATCAGAGTAGCTTTTCATTGAGCTGGTGTGAAACTGCTTTTAGGGCGAATCATTAGGATTTAGCAGTTACTTATTGACTATAGAGAGGCTGGGTAGGGCAGAGGCATGAATGAGGAAGAAGAATGAAAAATAAGAAACAGAATACTCATTAGGGGAATAGTGGGAGGCAATTTGGGTGAGGAAATGCATGCCAGTGGCTTTGCACCTTCCAGGAAGTGCAAAAGCAATGTTGGAGGTCAGAGTTCAGGAGAAGGGACAGAGCTTACCTTTGAAAAGGGGAAAACCCAGCTGGGCATGGCTATCCAGGCCATTAGTCTGCAACACAACTTCAGCAATTCCCATCGTCATGGGGATATTCGTTTCCGTAGTGCTCTATAAATCCAAACTGCCTCAATCTCCCAGTCACCTCCCCTCCCCCCACACACACACCTCCTTGAACCTTTCCAGGGGGTCCCAGGGAACAACACAGCAGTCATCAGAGAGATTCTTCTACCCAACTACCCAGTGTCTAAGTGGACATTTCAAACAGTATGGCCATAGCAGAAGTCTTGATCCATAGCCTCACCACCACCACCGAAACCATTCTATCAAGCTTCACTCTAAATAAATGGCACCTTCAGATGTTCAGTTGATTAGCCAAAAATCTAGGCTTCATTTGTTCCTTTCTGTCTCTCACTCCTGTACTGATAGGTCAGCTGGCTCAAGATTCATATTATATCCTGAAACTGGCCACGTCTCGGAATTTCCACTGCTACAGCCACGGTCTCCATGCCCCTCCTCTCTCACCTACAACACTGTAACAGCCATTTAGCCCTGCCTTCTCCCATGATCCCTAGGTCTGATGCCAGAGGGACAAGTCCTAAGGGAAACTCATTCAAGCCTAGGGCTCTTGGCTTCATGCAGGACAGAATTCAAGATAGGGACCAGACAAAAGGTTAAAGTGGTAAGCGGGTTTTATCAAGCAGAGAGGACAAGCAGGAAAAGCCACTCCATAAACAGAGTAGCAAACGCTCCTCACCAGAGAAGGAAGAGACCTAACCCTCTTTAGAGGTCGAGCTTATAGCTGTTCGTAGTTTCAATAGAAAAGTGATGGTATGGGAACATAGAATGGGGAAACAAAAACTATTGGGATTAACTCTAACCCTTACAAGGTGTATTTTGTGGTCTGTCTTCCCTCCTTGATTTGAGTAAAAGATAAGGTATGGGTAAGTAGCTATTAACGAACCTTGGCAGGAATTTCCTTTGTCTGGAGGCTCTTCGTGGTTTTCTTTCATCTCAGAGGTCAGCCGAGTTCTGCTAGGCAGCATGAAGCAAGCCTCTGACTTAACTCTGTTCGACTTTAGTTAATTTACATAGTTCTCATGCCCTCTCCTATATTAGACCCATTCTCCATCTAGTGGTCAGAGTGATCTTATGAAAGTGTCTGTCAGAATGTGTCACTCGTGGGAAATCTCAGCCACTGGCATGAAAGCCAAACTCCTTGTTGTGCCTTCTAGTCCAGGGACCGCACTTCATCAGCGGCACTGGAACGCCTATGTCACCTCCTCAGAGTCCTCAGCCCTAAGGCCCAGCGAGGGCAGCTTTTTAGTCACTATCTACCACATTACCTTATGCTCTCTTCTTTTAAAATATATATTATGGATTTCAGAGAGGAAAGGAGAGGGAGAAAGAGATAGAGACATCAATGATGAGAGAGAACCATTGATCGGCTGCCTCCTGCACACCCACACTGGAGATCAAGCCTGCAACCTGGACATGTGCCCTCACCAGAAATCAAGCAGGTGATGTCTTGGTTCTTGGGTCAATGCTCAACCACTGAGCCATACCCATCTGGGCTTCTTATCTTCTTTATAGCACATATGGTGCCTGTCATATCTCAGATGTTTTCTTTATTAAAAATTGTTATTAAGGTTATATATTTACCCTCACTAGAATGGAAGCTTTGTGGGAAAAGGGATTCTCTCAAATTAATGTGTCCCTACCATCTACACTAACATGGCATAGAAGGGGCTGAAGAAAAAAACAACAACATATATATGCATTTATTATCATTTTTCATTTTTAATTGTACAGTTCAGTAGCATCAAGTATATTCACATTGTTGTGCAACCAGTCTCCAGAACTACATCTTGCAAAACCGAAATGCCATACTTATTAACCAACTCCCTATTGCCTCCTTCCCCAGCCCCATTCTACTTTCTGTTTCTACGGATTTGACTACTCTGGATGCCTCTTATAGGTGGAATCATATAGTATTTGTCCTTTAGTAATTGGCTTTACTAAAGCATAATGTCCTCAAGGTTTATCTATGTTGTAGCATGTGACAGAATTTTCTTCCTTTTTAAGGCTGAATAATATTCCATTGTTTGTATACACCACATTTTGTTTATCCATGAATTTATTGATGGACACTTGAATTGTGTAATGCTGACTGGCGGGTAATAGTCTGGAAATTAAGGCTTTTAGTTATACTTTTAGATTGTTGGATTACAATGACCCCAAAGTTACCTTACAGATCTAAAATACAAGATGCCACAGCACATGGAGTCCTGTTCCTGTCCTTTTGATTGCAATGGTCATTTTAATCTTGTGAGAAGGCGATAGAGCCTCATGGGGTTTTCAGCCTTTGGCACAACATCCATTGTCTTCACTTGCCAGTCTCACCAAGTCCCCTTCACCTGACTCTGACTGCTTTCTCGGTGTCTGCTCATCAACCTCAGGGAAGGTTAAGTATGATTTTAGCTCCAACATGAGGATGAGAACTTGACCAAGATCTCATCTGGTTGCCTTTCTCACTCACTAACCTCATGTATATGGGGGAGGCACGTGTCTCAGTAAATCTCTGTATATGTTAATTTTATAAACAAAGAAAAAGAAAAAACACATGAATTGCATTAAGTCAACAGGGATACATTTTATTTGTAACAAATGTGTACATATAGGAGATTCATGAGGATCTAATATTGGCTGAATTGTGATAAACTTGGTACAAAAACCTCTAACAGATGTGTTACCGAAAATAAGATTTACAATACATTGGTGTTTGGCTGAATTAATTCACTCAACCCCTTATTTTGGTTTCATAGCTCAGAGTCATATACAATATACATTTTGATTTCCCATTAGCCTTGAGTTAGATACTGTGGCACAGAAGTAAACAATATGACATAGATGTTCATAACCAATGTAACACAATTAAGGCAATAATCCTAAAATAAGTTCACTGAAATACCATTACAATGTCCTCTAGGCTAAAGCTACAGAATAATAGTCATGACAAGAGAATTTTGATTAATGTTAGAAATGCTACTGGAATAAAGAATACATATTCAAAATACTGTAAAAGAAAAGATAATAACTTCAGGAAAATTATACTTTTCAAAGCTGAAAAATAAGAAATTTTGTAATTTGAATAACTTTAAGATAAGGGACATATTGGAAAGTCACACCAGTGTTAATTTAATGTAAAAGGGTATCTTTTCATTCTTCATTTCACCAAAATACCAGATTGTGTCATCTGATATAATTGACCTATTAGGTGTTTTCATTTTAGTAGATGATGTTTGTCATTGCTCTGACACTAGAGAATATTTCCAAATGGGCACCAAGGAGTGTTGAAATAAAAATGTGTGTCTGGAGGTCATGATAGTCCAAACAGCCAGAAAATAGATTCTTCTCAGACACTGGATATCCTATCTAATAAAAGAGTAATATGCAAATTGACCATCACTCCACACAAGATGGCCACCCCCATGTGGACACAAGATGGTGGGAAGGGGAGGGCAGTTGGTAGCAACCAGGCCTGCAGGGGAGGGCAGTTGTGGCTGATGAGGTCAGCAGGGGTTAGAGGTGACCAGGCCAGCAAGGGAGGGCAGTTGGGGGTGACCAGACTTGCAGGGGGGGGGCAATTAAGGGCAATTGGGTCAGCAGCGCAATTAGGCATCGATCAGGCTGGCAAGGGAGTGGTTAGGATGTGATCAGACTGGCAGGCAGAAGCAGTTAGGGACAATCAGGCAGTGAGCAGTTGGGAGCCAGCAGTCCTGGATTGTGAAAGGGATCCCTGTGGTGGGATCAGCCTAAGTGGGCAGTCGGACATCCTTGAGGGGTCCCAGATTGGAGAGGGTGCAGGCTGAGCTGAGGGAGACACACCAATCCCCTTGCACGAATTTTGTGCACAGGCCTCTAGTTTTAGATAATCCCTCACCTCTTTTGTTGTATATTAATGCAGTTTATAGGATACCCACAGTAATATGCTCTCTAAATAATAGTAATCTCCTTGCCATATAAATATACTGAAAGCAGACATATAATTTAGCTATTCAAAAAGTATATGCTTTCTTTTAGTAATAATTCTCTGCTACTATAAAATATGAAAATAATAGTCTCTCATACATGACACTTTTGACACATTCATAAAGTGTTTGTTTCTCATTGAAGGAAATATCTGCTTTCCACATTGGTAAAAAATATTTATGTATTCCACAAGCACTGTATCACGTAAAATGGAAATTGGTTTCATTTTCCATTTATATTAAGAGTAATCTTCAAAGTGTCTTGCGAGTTCGCTGTGTTTCATTTTCTCTGTGAATAGTTCATCAAATACTCTCTTCTGCTTTGAAGTAAAGTAGTTTATCCAATCACCCACAGCTCCTGGGAAAATTGGAAATGTATCAGACAAGAACCAATTTAAAGGTATAGTAGTCACAAAAGAAAAATGTCAGATTTATAATAAAATGTGGACAATTTCACCTCCTGGTGATAAGATGATGGGGAAATTATTCTTTTCATTTGCTTATCTGTTGTTTCTAATTTCTTTAGTAACAGTTGCATGTCAATTTGTAGAGTTTAAAAAGTTATTTCTTTAAAAAAAAAAGGAAGATTAAAAATACACAAATGTACCCAGCCAGTATAGCTCAGTAGTTGAGCATTGACCTATGAACTAGGAGATCATGGTCCCATTCCTGGTCAGGGCTTGATCCCCAGTGGGGAGGGCATGCAAGAAGCAGCCAATCAATGATTATCTATCATCACTGAGGTTTCTATCTCTCTCTTCCTCTCCATTCTCTGAAATCAATAAAAACATATTTTAAAAATACACAAGTGTCCTAAGTTTTACAATAGTGGGCAAAGATTATCTCACTTAAACCTAATCAAAACCTAAGGCAGACAGTGCATAGAATGATGCTTCATTTATTTCCCTGTCTGTGCACCTCCAGAGCAATAGCTGTGGTGATAACACATCACAGCGGTGGGTAACTGGTCTCATTTTGAGGAAATTTATCTTACAATATTGATAACAGGGAATTGAAAATCCTTGAACACTGCAAGGATTAGAAGCACCCACCCTTTCCCTGGCATGCATTCTTCCAGTTGAAAATCCATGTATAACGTTTGGTTCCCCAAGATTTAACTATCAATAGTCTACTGATGAAGCCTTACTCATAATATAGACAACTGATTAGCACATATTGTATATTATATACATTATATAATAAATATATAATTACATAATAATTTATATAATAAATACTGTATTATTTCAATAAGGTAAGGTAGAGAAAAGAAAATGTTATTAAGAAAATCATAAGGAAGAGAAAATACATTTACAGTACTGATTGAAAAAAAGAATCTGTGTATAAGTGGACCTGCACAGTTGAACCCACGTTATTCAAGGGACAACTGTACTTCACGCAGTCCATCAGCCTCTCCTGCTCTTCTGAGTCACCCTCTCATCCTTGGCACGGATCAGAACTGCCCTTCTCACATCCATTAGGCACACTGGCCAAACCCCACCCCTAGATCTTGCTCACCCTGGTCTTTTGTTACTTCTGGCCCTACACTTCATCCCTGGGTCTAGGTGTACTGGAGCACTGTCCCCCATTGCAGACGGTCATAAATCATTCTCTATTATATATTTTTCCAACTAGTTTATAAACTTTTAAGTTATGGTCTGTGATGTACTGTTCTTGTGTATTCCTGCAGTAATGAATCCAGTGCTTATTACAGAGTAGATGCTCAATAAAACATCTGGTTTGATTGAATGTCAGACAATGTCACCTACAGCAAAGAAATTTATATTACAACTTAAGAAATGTTTGGTGTTGATTCCTCATCCAAAAGACTGAGTTTAAAAAGAAGTAAAGTGGGATTCTTCTGTTTGAAAAATAAAAAGTATCAGAGGGAAGATGCCAGAGTGAGGAAATGACATAATGACATTGCTTCTAAAGCACCCCACTGCTGCCTTCTTTCTTTTGATCTGACTTTTGTTGTTTGTTTCTGATTTATTCTTTCACTCTGACTTTTTTTTTTTAATTCTTTTAAAAATAAAATAGTAGCTATATATGTAGGTTAGAGGAATTACATATAAGCAAACGAGATAACAAATTAAGGAAATGTACTCAGCGAACCTGTCTAACAAACTGGCTGCCATGCATTCTTCCAGATGTTCTTCTTTGCAAACATAAATGCACATAAACCACGTTTTTAAGTCACACAGTTATAGCCTAAGTTTCCCCCACTTATTATATTTTATCATCTTTCTATATTAGTATTTATATGCCAACAATGAAAGTTAGGGAAAGTAGGGTAAGACTGTTTGGATTCAAGTCTTGACTCTACTAGCTGCTAGTAGCGTGTCTTTGGACAAATTATTCAGGTGTTTGGTGTCTCAGTAAAGTGTGAATAATATAAATACCACGTTCAAAAGTCTGCTGTCAAAATCCAGACAAATCAAGTAGTGTGCCTGGCACATAGCAAAGCACTCAGCAAATGCTAGTTATTTTCAATCTTATCGTTTTCATGACGTTCCATGACATATCGTTTCCATGGGAAACCCCTATATGGATGTGACTCAATATATTTATTTTTTTCCTCTTTTCTTTTTTACTTAATATGTTTAACAGTTTCTGATTAGTAATCTTTTAAGTACATTCTAGGTTTTCATTGTTATAAGCAGCATTGCTACATACTTCCTGTCAGTACACCTTTCCATACCTATAATTCTCCCCCTAGATTTTAGTATGTCAGAGCCCTCAAACTTCTGACACTTATGAGGACTATCCTTGCTTATCAACTTATTCTGGCCCCATAGTCATTTTCTAGAATATCAGCTCTATTTCTGAGTTTAAAGTAAAGACCCTGCAGGCACGAATTCTCCTCTGTAAAGTGAGGATTATCTCTCTGTGCCACGGATTCTGAATCAATGGGCTTCAGTAGTTTCTTTGAAACTCTTTGCTGTCAGAGGATGAATCCCCCACCCCCACCCCATCCAGCAAACACCCTTTGTTGAGTTCCTCGCATAGTCCAAATCCTCCAACTGGTGCTCATGGTGGCTAGTATCAGTGAGGATTTTCTACTGTCAACCTTCTGTGCTTTGTTAGGTATAAGATAAAGAAACCACTTTTAGCTAGAACTTAAATGCGTTCCATTGAATGTTATCAGCCACAGCTTTGTTGATATGATTTCACCTGGAAATACCTGCTAGGATCACACGCATGGCAGGTCAGAGATTAACTCTGTTATCATTAGAGTAAAAGTTCTCAAGTTTGTATGATATGATGCGTGAATACTGAGAATTAGCTAATCAGATCTCAAAGGCAGCGATGAAAGATGACAGCAGCAGCACTGGACCCCAGTAGCCATAAGAACTTTATTTCTCTTTACCATGGTCTCTTCCAATCTCTTTCTGTTTCTCTCCCCTTTGCTCATTTCACCTTCCTTCATGCATTCCTTTTCTGAATTCTCTCTCTTCCCTTTATCTTCTCTTTCCCACCCTTCCTAACTTTTTCTGGACCCTGAGTCACTTTCCAGCTCCCATGTCATCCTGCTGTCTCGTCCTCCACTTACCAAACTTCTTAAAAGAGTGCCCCTTATTTGCTGTTTCTTTCTTTCTTTCTTTCTTTCTTTCTTTCTTTCTTTCTTTCTTTCTTTCTTTCTTTCTTTCTTTCTTTCTTTCTTTCTTTCTTTCTTTCTTTCTTTCTTTCTTTCTTCTTTCTTTCTCATTTCTTCAAACCCCTCAACCTGGCTTCCATCCCCACTTACAGAATTTATTAATGATAAAATGGTCATGTTTGACCCTGTCTTTCTTTTCAATTCTGGCTGATCTCCTTTCTTGGTTTGTCTTGGGCTGTTTCATTCCCATTTATGTTGGGGTTCCTACAGCTTCCCCTTCTGTCCCTTTCTCCACTGGGCCTTCCCACTTACTCTGAACAATTTTACCAAATTCCACAATCAGCTAAACTGACTTCTAAGCTGAGCTCCCCCCAGCAGGCGCACTCACAGTGCCCAGATTACCACCACAACATTCCATGCCTGGACTATCATAACAACCTCTTCACTGGACTTTCTGCCCCAGCTTTCAATCTCTTCGAATTAATTTTCCGCACATGTCTTCCCATATCAGGTCCCTTCTTAAAAGAACGAACAGCCCAGGGAAAAAAAAAAAAAAGACCACTGAAATCCATCAAAGCTTTTGCTCTACGGCCCCCATCCCTTCACCCTCCTTGTTCTGCTTCACATATCGTACACCATTTGAGTGCATGCTGGTTCTGAGCTTCTTTTCTTGCAATTGGCTTTTACTACCCAACCTGCTTCTAGGTTGCACATTAGGACTTAGCAGAGATCTATTTCCTTCTCTTTGTGTTTCCGTTCAGATGCACGTCCTTAAATAACAACCCCAGCTCTCTCCACCCCTTCCTTATTTCTTCAGGGTAAGTTATTTGGTTGGGGAGTTTGGGAAGACACACTGTCCACACTCATCGGTTCCTTCCTCTCTCCTGAAGAAAACATGTGATGTACCATGCTCTGAGTGACCTGCTCCCGTGGAGGGACAGGACTGCGTTTGATTCACTGTGACTAGTAGCGTGTTTGTAAAATTCCAGGCAACTTATTAGCAAACATGTTGGTCTGAAGACCTGAGACACATTCTTTAAATAACTGTGTCATTTCTGTTTGCCACCTGTATTTTCCTCTCAATTGGGTCCTAATGGGGCATGAACATCTCAAAGTCTGGAAAGACGGCAATTCAAGAATTTCATCCCTGATGGATGACAATGTGTAAGCTGTTGTGCAAGCAACGGAATACACGATGGTGAAACAGGGGTTCAAAAGGTGAACTAGAACTACTTCCAGGCAGAAGCCCCAGGCAAAGCACCACCTCCCTTCCCGACTTACCTTTCCTAAACACCAGGTTCTTATTCGATGTGAGGGCACAGATGGTCTTATTTGGATCACAGTTTTCTTTGGCTGCATAATTTTTCATTTCCTTGAATGATGATTTCCAAGCAATGTGATTAATTTCGCTTTCACTCACATTTATACCGAGGAAGGTGGTTATTTTCTTTATGCTTTTAGAAAGATCCTGAGCAACAAGCAAATACATAAGTAAGTGCTAGTCATCAAAACACTAAATTCATTCCCTTAAACCCGAAAACAGAATTCATTGATTGATATCCTGTATTAGCTGAATTTGACTTAAATTTTGATTGTTGAAATGTTAGGAAAGACTTACTTTCTTCATTTCTTCATAAAATATATAGAGAATGTTTTTATCATTTTTGTGGTCTTCCCAGCTTAAAATGTGATCAAACCAGGATCCATACACAACTAGAAGAAAAGTGAATTGCTATGTTAATATCAAACATTATGGCTTTGGGTCCCTGGGGTCTTCCCACTTCTGCAAAGTTGTCAAAACAGGGCACATACATATTAGACACTGGAATGAAAAAGTTTTCCTTAGAAGAGAATAGTCTCACTATTGTTTCAACTAAATACAATATTTTGAAATGAAGCTGGATAGTGACACCTTTTAATAAAGTTGTGTGGGGTTTTTCCTTATTTTTAATAATTTTTTTTACCATTAGGAAAAGTGACAGCAGAAATACAGATACACATTTTCCCAAAAATTGTGTTCTGATAACTGCTCTAGATCTTGGGAGACACAGAGAAACATTGAGAAACATTGAGAGAGACACAGAGAAACATTGAGACATTGAGAAAACTTGAGAGAAACAAAATTCTCAATATCCAGTTAGTTTTTGGTGATCAGCAATCTCACTGCTATTTCAGTGCTTTACCTAATACTATGTCTCAGAATTACCCAAATTACTATATCAGTCATAGGGTTTATCTTCTAAGAATTACCAACATTTTCTCATGCACAAACACATGTAGGAGGGAAACTGATTTTTCTTTCGCACAAATTTAGAAAGTTAACTAGTCTCTAGTTTGCCAGACTACCTCACAGTCTTAACTGACCTCTCTGACTCCCACCAGCATCACTGCCTAGAGTTGATAATGTGGAGCCCTCAGTAGGATCTGGGGGAACCCATGCTTCTATGCCTGAATGCTAGGCAGGGACAGAGAGTAGGAGTCACACTGGGTGGGCTGGGCAGGGTGGTGATAGGGGGTGTAGTGTAACCGACCTGCTTATTATGGGTATTCAGTAGAAAATGTATTCCAATATATCCAAAATAGATTTACGAAGAAACCTTTGGATCCTAGCCTGATCATAATTTGAGAGCCAGCTGTTCTATTATTAACTAATTAATTTATACTCTCCCTTATTTCAAAAGGACTCAGACTAGCCAAAAGAATCTAAAATAATGACCTGCCTGGGCCTTCCTCACGAGTGGAGGAAATACAGTGTGTGTTGATTTTTAAATCAGACCAGGTCATGCGTACACCTATAGCTTTAAAGAAATATAGTTTCCAAAATTGAGATTTGAAATCTTGCTTTTATGGGAAATGCTTTTCTCCTTACCCTTCACTTAATTACAAAATTATTCCACCACCTCCTGGCCTTAATTAACATATGCCTGGACGGCTTTCCTATGCTCCTTCAATGGCCTTGACTACAAGTCGCTCTTTCTCAAGCAACGCACGTATCTTAGGACCTGGAGAGCGAGTCGCAGTCTCTATTTTCTAGGGGTTTCCAGAATTCCTCCCTCCTAGACAGTCCGGGCTTTAACGCGTCCCTTGAATCTAGCACTCTTTCCATCCCGGTTTCGGTTGGAAATTGACCTGATCTCCCCATTACACTCACTGAAGACTCGGATTTTAGAAGACAATCTTCCGCAGCACCTCAGGCCTTACCACCAACTGCGGCAACTTTATTAGCTGGTTGCTGCGTCACTCTCCTTCGACTATTTCCCCCCCTTTTGCCCTTTACTCGCTTCCCTTTGCAGATCCCCTCGATTTTCTCATCAACATCTGCCTTTTCTTGCCCCCTTATACTTTATTTTAATAATCCAAGAAACACTTCGTATTGGATCAAAACTCTTCACCTCCTTTCCATCTCACCTAGGACTGCTGAGTTCTGTTGAAGAAATTCATACCGTTCTGTACTCACACCACTGCAGATTTTCCAGTCTCAAGGGCCCCAAGGCTGCCTGGCAAACCGATTTACACATTCCTGCATGAACACATTCTCCTATTCTTCAGCTGTTTCAAAACTCCCATAAATTTCTGCAAACCCTCTCACATCCAGTTATGATGATCACCTTAGTGTTTAGTTTCTAGGAAGCATTCTGATGATAGATAATTGCGCAGAAAAGAAAACTCACTGGGGTGAAGTGGCCTAGGAAACAGAGTTCTAATATAAAACTGGAGAGGGGGCTACAGGGCACAAAGAGCAAATGCTAACGCATGTTTCATTGAAATATTAATCTGCCAGGGTATCTCCAGGATACAATTTATACTTATTGTTTCATTTGAAAACCTAAAGTGTATTTTTAAACTGTGTGGAAGACAAATTAGGTGATTAGATAGATGTCTCACTATCTTTACCTTTTTGTTTGTTAATTCTCACCTGAGGATATTTTTTCCATTGACTTTTAGAGAGAGTGGAAGGGAGGAGGAAAGACACACAGAGAGAAACATCGATGTGAAAGAGACATATTGATCGGTTGCCTCCTGCATGCACCCCAAGTGGGGCTGGGGATGGAAACTGCAACCCAGGTATGTGCACTCGACCCAGAATTGAACCCAAGACACTTCGGTGCAAGGGCCGATGCTCTAACCACTTAGCACACTGGCCTGCGCTCTGTGCCTACATTTACAGAAAAATAATCTCTCCAGCAGAATCAGTTAGACCATGCCCTGAGGCACTGAAAAATTACAGAGAAGGCCAAATCAGAGCTCATGCAGTGGTGAGGGAGGAAGAGTGAGCCACAGTGTATAATAATGGGAGACAAACACACCTTTTTTCCTCTTGAGAAAAGGCAGGCTCAAGATCTGTCTTAAAAAACTAATTTATGTATTTAAACTCTGCTTATTCCAAAAATGGAGAAGAGGCAGTGTGAGGCATGTTAACTATCTTCAAATATTTAGACTAACATGTGGAAGAGGAATTAATGATTGGGGCACAATTTTTTGGCTGGATGACTTATGCACAGTGGTAAGAGCAAAGATTTTGGAGCTGACATCGGAATTTAAGTCTTGGCCCTACTCCTTATTAGTTACGCATCTCTGGCCATGTTATTTGGCCTCCCGAGGTCTGCATTTTCCTCACCTGTAAAACGAGGATAATAACATTTACCTCATGTGGTCTAGTGAGGATGAAAAGAGATCATGTTTGCGTAGCACTTAGCTAAGTGTCTGTATCACATGGTAATAATTCTTTCCCCAACATTTTCCAAGTACCAAGATGAAAGTGTTCTTTTGGAACAGGAGTGTGGCGTGTGAACCTGTTGTCAAGGTGAATGGTTCAAGCTTAGCCTCTACAATTCTTGGAGATGTTTGTTGTAAAGGTGATTCAAACATTGGGTGGGTGTTTTAAACAGATGATCTTTAGCATATCTGTCATCCCTGAAGCTTTATGATTCTAATAGGCGCGTGCCATTAAATGAGGACACAGAGTTGAAGTAGAATGAGAATAGTACATTCTTCCCAAGGGAATATATGTATATGTTTGTTGCTGGTGACTTCCCAATGTCCTTATGTTAAGGTTACACTTGCTGTGGCCTCTCTTAAATTAACAAGCAAGAGCACAACAATTACCATGTAAAATAGTGAAACTAACAAGATCTAC